>SRPU01000422.1:0-19333 GCA_018360185.1 Claviceps lovelessii | reverse complement strand
TAAATACTCCTTAAAGCTATACTAAGTAATATTAAATATTTCTTTATTTAAGTTACCTTTTACTATATACCTACCTAAGTAGGGTAAAGAAAATAGAGAAGGGGGTAAAGAGGCGCTAGTAATAATAAATATATTTCTTTCTAAAGAATATTAGCTTTTATAATAATTTTTAATAAAGAGAGTATAGAAGCTATACTATTTTTAAAATAAAGGTATAGTAAATATCTTATTAATATAATAAAAAGACTTAAAATAAATAAAAAAAAAAGTAAATAAGTATATAGGTAAAATAATAATTAAATTATATAAAGAAAGTAAAATAAAGGCAGTAAGTATATAATTATACTTAATAGGGAATTTTAGGTAAGTATATATAAAAGGGAAAGAATATAAAAGTAGGTAAGTATAAAAGGAGAGAAACTTATATATAATATAAGTAATAGATTTTTAATCTTTTAATTAATTTTATATAGTTTTTAATAAAATATTAATAATAAATATAATAATTACTAACTAGCCTAAGAATAGGTATACCTAGCTACTTATAGGGCATCTATAGGGTAATAGGTAGGAAAAATATTAAGGTAGGGGTAGACTTATTAAAATAATAATATATATACTATAATAATATATAATATATATAGGCATATATAAGGGCACTTCTATAGCATATAATACTAGAATATATAATACTAATAAGGCTATTGCCTAGTAGGTAGCTAAAACTAACTTAAAAATATAATAAAGGCTACTTTAATACCTTACTAAAATAATTATATAAATAAGTAAAGGGCTATATAATAAATTTAAGCTAAAAGCTTAAACCCTTAAAGAAGTAAAAAAGGCTATACTATAAAAGAATAATAGTTACTAAGCATATACTCTATAAGCCCTAAGCAGGGCTACCTAAGGTATATATAGATAAATAAAGTAAAAGACTATAGAAAATTCCTCTCTCTCTTTCCTTTCTCCTTAAGAGTAATAATATCTTCTATTAACGCTAAATCGCAGTAGCCTCTAGGCCAGTCCATAACAATACTATAATAATATATAATATATATAGGCATATATAAGGGCACTTCTATAGTATCTAATACTAAGATATATAATATTAATAAGGCTATTACCTAGTAAATAGCTAGGACTAACTTAAAAATATAATAAAGGCTACCCTAGTGCCTTACTAAAATAATTATATAAGTAAGTAGGGAGCTATATAATAAATTTAAGCTAAAAGCTTAGACCTTTAAAGAAATAAAAGAGGCTATACTATAAAGAAATAATAATTACTAAGTATATACTCTATAAGCTTTAAGTAAAGCTACTTAGGGCATTTATAAATAAATAAAGTAAAAGACTATAGAAGATTTCTCTCTCCCTGTGATAGATTTGAGCTGGAAGCTCGGACCCTTAGAGGAGCGGAAGAGGCCACACTGCAGAGGAACAACGGTTACTAGGCGCATGCCCTATAAGCCCTAAGCGGGGCCGCTTAAAATATATATAAATAAATAAAGTAGGAGACTATAGGAGATTCCTCTCTCCTTTTCCTTTCTCCTTAAGAGTAATAATATTTTCTATTAATACTAAATTATAGTAGCCTTTAGGCTAGTCTATAATATTTATTACTTTTCTTCTCTATAGACCTAAACTAAAACCCTTTAGAATAAATAGCGGGCATTTTAAGAGCAATAAGGCTTAATATATAATTTTATAGGAGGTACACTATCTTTATAAAATAGTTATATAGTAGGAGGCATAGCTAGGGGAGCTTATTTAGAATACACTAATTTATAATAGCTCCTAATCTATACTAGGCTTAGGCAATACCTAAGGGGCAGCAGACATAGAGTGTATAAAATATAAACCGCTCCTTATAGGGAGCCCTTATAATAGAAATAAGTCCTTTTTTAAGGTATAGAGAAGCCTTATAGCTTATAAACTAAAAGTAAACTAGAATTTTATTAGTAGTATATATAACTAATGGTTTTTTATTTACTAAAGCCTAGCGCTCTATATTTAAGTATAGGTTGCCCCCTTCTTTAAGCTTAGAGAAAACTTTAGCTATAACCCTTAATAATTCCTAGTATACCTTAATAGAATATATATAGACCTACACTAGCAGGAATATATAATTTCTAAGCTTAACTAGCTTTACTAATAGCTAATAGAGAGCTTTACTAACTTTTATATATACTTTAAATAAAAGCTAGCGCTTACTAGTAGGATTAACTAGGAGGACTTAGTAAAGCTTACTAAGATTTATACAGCCCTTAATAAGCATATGCATAATTATTATATAGGCTATAATATCTTCTAAATAGATTATAATAAGGCTATAGAACACTACTATAGCATTGCTTTAAATATTAACTCCTACTACCTAAAGGAGTAAATATAGGCCCTATGCTAATTAGGCATAAGCTAGAATAAGGATAGTAATATAAAGATATTTAGTATTAACTTAGTAGGCATTTAGAATAGTAGGTTAAAGGGTAAGAAGGGAAAGGGGAAGTAGTATGCTATGTAGATATCCTTAGAGGAATATATAAAACGCTAGGAGCTTAAACAATGCCTTTATTATAGCTCTCCCTCCTATTGCTAATTCTACTATTACCTTCTTTTAGTATTGCCTTTAGGGGATGCTATTAGGGTTTAGGTAGCTATTATAATAAATAAAGATAGGGACTTAGACACCCCTATAATAAACTTAAAAAAAAACAACCCCTTAGCCTAAGACTTAGTAGAGGGGGTATTAATAGTAGATAAAACTATATAGCTTAAGGGGTAGATAGTTTAGGGGAGGATTTCTTAAAAATAAAGGTATATATAGAATTACTGCTATTTCTTCTTTCCCTTCTCTATAATAATACTACCTTCCTTATAATATAGGTAAATAATAGCTATAATAGTTTTACTACTATAAGCAAAAAGGCTACTTAATAGCTTAGCTTAATTAGAATCCCTCTTTCTTAACCTTATATAATTATAATAGTAATAGTAGTAACCTAAGGGGGCTATCTAGGACCTAGATTAGGCATGTATATTATATACCTAGTGCGCTTTTAGGGGGATGTAAATAAATAGATATTTTTAATTACTGCTTATATTGTCCTAGGCCTTACTAGAGATTATATTTTAGGCATACCTTAGTTAGTATAGAATAAGGTTAAGCTTTACTTAGCTATATAGCAGCTAGTAGTACGCTTTAGGGGCGCCCTAAAGGTAGCACCTCTTAATGCCTGCTAGGTAGCTTAGCTAACTATTATAATCCTTAGCTTAGTCTATGCTAAACTAGTGTAATATATAGTAAAGGAGAAATTTAATATATAGTTACTTATAATAAATCTCTATAAAATAAACTTAGTTTTAGCCTTAGGGGTAAAGCTAACCTAAGACCTATTAGGGATTAAGAGACTTTTATTAAAACTCTAGGACTTTATAAACCTATTTAATAAAGAAAAGGTAGGGGGACTGCCTTTATATTAGAGCTATACTAACTACTATATCTACCTTTATAAGAACCTAGATAGATTAACCCTAAACCTTCCTTAGGCGCCTTTATATAATATACTATATAAGTAGCTATTAAAGATTTATAAGTAAGTAGTAGAACTTATAAATAAGGGATAGATTTATATATTATTCTCCTTAGTAGTAGCACTAGTACTACTAGTTAAAAAGGCTAGGGGGGGTTAGCGTTTTTATATAAATTACTAAGCACTTAACTAGGTTATAAACTAGGACTATTACCCACTACCCCTTATTAAGAAGACATTATAGTCTTTAGCTAGCGCTTAGTAGTTTATAAAGCTAAATATTTAGGCTATATTTTACTGCCTCTATATTACTAAAGGGAATAAGCACCTTACTGTATTTTAAATAAAATTTAGGCTCTTTAAATAGCTTATCTGCCCCTTTAGTTTAGCTAGCACCCCTACTATATTTTAGTAGTATATTAATAGGGCTTTAAGGTCTACTCTAGGGGACTTTACTACTATATACCTAAATAATATCCTTATTTATACCTTTAGGTTATAAAAGAACTATATATAGAAAATATATTTTATATTATAATAGCTAAGGAAGGCTAGACTTTACCTTAATATTAGTAAGTATAGTTTTAGGGTTTAGGAGGTTAAATACCTTAGATTTATTATAGAGGCTAGGAAGAGCGTCTGCCTAAACCCTAAGAAGATTATAGCTATTTATAACTAAAAGATACTAACTTAAACCTAAGGGGTAAGGAGTTTTTTAAGGTTTATAAACTTTTATTAGGAATTTATTAGAAACTTCTTAAAGCTTACTAAGCCTTTATTAGCCTTAATAAAGAAAGGGGTTCCTTTTTAGTAAATAGTAAAGTATATCTTAGTGTTTAAAGCGCTTAAATTAGCTTTTATTTTATACTTAGTTCTAGCCTAGTAGGATCCTAATTAGAATACTTTAGTAAAGGTAGATATATTTAGAGAGGCTATAGGTAGCTGCCTTTCTTAGTATAATATAAAGAGGGTTCTACACTTAGTAGCCTATTACTTAGCATACCTAATGCTAGTATAGCAGAACTATATAATTTATAATAAGGAATTACTTACTATTATCTCCTACTTAAAGGCTTAGGGGGTAGAGCTCTAGAGTATAGCTTACCTATTTACTATTCTTACTAACTATAAAAACCTAAAATACTTTACTACACCTTAGAAGATATTAAAGTAATAGGTATATTAGTTAAAGACGCTTGCTCTTTATAACTTCTATTTATACTATTACCTTAGGTGCTAAGTAGGGTAGCCTAATACCCTCTTATAATAAGAGTAGGATAAATCTAAAGACTTTCTATAATAATAACCCTTAATAGTCCCTATAGTATTATAATATATTAATAGTAAAATACTAATTATAGCTTATTAAAAGCTTAGAATAAAGCTATATAGAGGTAAGGGGGGAGGTAGAGTGGGTAAGGGCTATATACTAGAAGTAATTAGTATAAAAGGGGGGTATATATACTAGGATCTAGGTAGGGGCAGTAAAGGACTGCCCCTAGGATATCTTCTTTTTAGTAATAGGTATTTATAGTCTCTATAGAACTAGGGCCTTTAAGCTAATAAGTTTTATACTTTTAAGTAGTAGGCTATATATTAAGGCAATAGGAAGTTCCTAAAGGCTATAGGGGTAAAGGCCTAGGTAGCTAACTATATAATTAATATCTATAGCACCCTTTAGTTTTAAGGCTAAATCTAGGTCCTATAGTTTAAACCTTTTACTATAACACTAATAGAATAGGTATATAGGTTACCTTTACTTAGGCACCTAGGGTAGAATATAACATTCTAGGCGCTTTATAGGGACTATTATTAGGAGGGTATATCTAGCAATATAGCCTAATATATTTATAACTATTACTATATAGGTAGCTAGAAAAGCTAATAGCTTAGATAAAGCCTACTAAAGCCTATCCTAGCCTTAAACTAGTTTTAGTTATAAATCTCTATAGACTTTATAATAAACCTACTAGTAAAAAACGTAGACTTACCTTAGTACCTAATAGTTATTATAAATTATCTCTTTAAGTTTATTTAGTTAGAGGCTATAATAAGTATAGTAGCTAAAGTATATATAGAGAGGTTCTGTTTATATTAGTAGTAGTTCTATAGGTTCCCCTCCTAAATTATATTTAACTAAGGATTAAATTAGGTTAAATAGTTCTAATTAACCCTTTACTCTTTTATTAGTATAAAGTAGCTTCTCTTTATAGCCTACTACCTATAAATAGATAGTGGTATAGAATAGGCTAATTAAAAGGTCTAGGCAGTTTTGTATATTATAGTTAGCTTTTTATAGTTTAACTAAGCTAAATACTTACTAGCTTGCTAACTTATACTTAATAATTATATATTAATAGTTATAGAGATAAGTGCTAATTAGGTCCTATATAAATATAATATAGCTTTAGTATAGCTAGCCCTTTCTTAGAAGGGTAGTATAATAATAGCTAAGGGGTAGGCAGCCCTATTTCTAAATATACTATAAAAGGGTATAGCCCTAACCTAAGTAGTAATTAACTTTACCTAATAGCGCTAGTAGAACATTGCTAATAAGTTATGCTAGCTAGCTAAAGTATTCTATATAGAAGATATAGTATAGCTTAGCCTATAATATATTAAGATAAATTATCTAAGCTAAAAGCTTAATTAAGTTATAGTAAAGTATAAGGTTTTAAAGGTGCTAACACCCCTTATAGTTTGCTTAGACGTTCTGTAGAGCATTTATTTTATTTTCTATATAGACCTTTTAGAGTGCACTGCAGTTAACCCTCTTCTATTATAAATATAGGCTAATTCTAGGCTAGGGCTAGCATTAACCCTTATAAATAAGGACCTAGAGCTATATAAGTTTATAGTGAAGGAGATAGTAGCTATATATAATGCTTAGGGGTAGGGATATAGGTATAATATTCTAGTTAAATAGATAGGCTATATATAGCTAACCTAAAAGCTACTAAAAAACTTTTTAAATATAAAGGTACTAATATATTTTAAGTTATAATAAGGGGATATATAAATATATAATAAACTATCTTAAGGCTAGATTCTTAATACTATATATAAGACTTCTATAAATACTTATTCTATTGCCTCTATAGTATATTTATATTTAGGCGCTAATGCAGACCTATAGAGGGGCCTATTTTAATTTACTTATTTCTACTATTTTCTTTTAAATAAATTCTACTATAACTATTAATAGCCTATAGGTATAGGTATAAGGGGAGTAGAGGGGCTACTAGGTAAGGCTAGGGAGGGTTATTACTACTCTTAGGGGGGAGCTAGTATAGGGAAGAGCTAGGGGAGGCTAGGCTTACTTTTATCTAAGGAAATATTTATAATATTATTATTACTACTAGCCTAGGCCTCTATATTTTCTTAGCAGTATTAATACTAAGGGGTATGCCTATTGCTATATATATATTTATAGAAAGTAATTAATATATTATTAATAAAGAATTAGTTTAGGGACTAGTAGGATTAGCTTTTAGGTATAAATAGGGTAAAGGGAATAGGGGGCTTAGTAGTAGCTACTAAATAGCCTCCTTACCTATAGGGTATAGGTATATTAGCTTCTATATAGGTAGGTATAATATAAAATATCCCTAAAGGAGGGAAAAGGTTAGTAATAGTAAATTAAAGGAGGGGTAAGCACCTACTAAAGGGTAAGGTGTAATATAATAAGGGTATAGCTTTAAATAAAGGGAGCCCTTAGCTACTAAGTTATAAAGGAGTTTAGAAGGTATTATAAATATAGGCTAGGGCTAGAGGGGATAAGGATATAATAAATTAGGCAGCTACCCTAAGATTCTAAGTAGTAGCCCTTAGGTCCTACACTATACTAGCACTAATAAGGGCAGTAGTATATATAGGGGATAGGCTAGAGGCTATGCCTAGGTAAGGAGGGGCTATAATAGTATAAGATATAGGGTAGAGGGTTAAGGAGCTAGCTAGAGATAAGACTAGGCTATTAGGTAGAATAAATATAGCTATAAGATATTTCTAAGTAGCATTATAAATATTATAAAATATATTTATAAGCTGCTTAAAGGATTATATTAATATAGGCTTCTTATAGCCCTTAAGTAGAGCCTAAAGAGCTATGCTTTAATTAATAGTAAACACTACTTTTTAAAAAGTATAGTAAAGATTAGAATTAGTAGTATAGAGGTATAACTCTTAGGTATACTTTCTTTTTTTATAGTAATAAGTATAGTAGAATCTCTACCTAGCTATATAATAGTACTAAAAGTAGCTATATATAGTATTATTCTAATATAGTAGGTATAAATACTCCTTAGAGCTATACTAAGTAATATTAAATATTTCTTTATTTAAGTTACTTTTTACTATATACCTACTTAAGTAGGGTAGAGAAGGTAGAGAAGGGGGTAAGGGAGTGCTAGTAGTAGTAAATATATTCCTTTTTAAAGAATATTAGCTTTTATAATAGTTTTTAATAGGGAGAGTATAAAAGCTATACTATTTTTAGAATAAAGGCATAGTAAATATCTTATTAATATAGTAGAAGGACCTAAGATAAATAAGAAAAGGAGTAGATAGGCGTATAGGTAAGATAATAATTAAATTATATAAAGAAGGTAAAATAGAGGTAGTAGGTATATAATTATACTTAATAAGGAATTTTAGGTAAGTATATATAAAAGGGAAAGAATATAGAAGTAGGTAAGTATAGAAGGAGAGAAACTTATATATAGTGTAGATAATAGATTTTTAGTCTTTTAATTAATTCTATATAGTTCCTAATAAGATATTAATAATAAATATAATAATTACTAGCTAGCTTAAGGATAGGCATGCTTAGCTGCCTATAGGGTATTTATAGGGCAATAGGTAGAAAAAATATTAGGGTAGGGGCAGACCTATTAGGATAATAATATATACACTATAATAATATATAACGTATATAGGCGTATATAAGGGCACTCCTATAGCATGCAATACTAGAATACGTAACACTAATAAGGCTATTGCCTAGTAGGCAGCTAGGACTAACTTAGGAATATAATAAAGGCTACTTTAGTGCCTTACTAAAATAATTATATAGGTAAGTAGGGGGCTATATAATAGATTTAAGCTAGAAGCTTAGACTCTTAAAGGAGTAGAAAAGGCTATACTATAGAGAAATAATAGTTACTAGGCATATGCCCTATAAGCCCTAAGTGGGGCTACTTAGGATATATATAAATAGATAGAGTAGGAGACTATAGAAGATTCCTCTCTTCTTTTCCTTTCTCCTTAAGAGTAATAATATCTTCTATTAACGCTAGATCGCAGTAGCCTCTAGGCCAGTCCATAACACTCCCTTTCCTTTTTCCTTAAAAGTAATAATATCTTCTATTAACGCTAGATTACAGTAGCCTCTAGGCCAGTCCATAACAATAAATTATAATATTAATTTATATAGTAGCTATCCTTAAATACCTCTTTAGTATATATATTTTATAACAGCACTAATTTATAACCTTTATAGTAAAGTACCTATATAACTTTAGTATTTTCAGTATTTCTTATACTAAGGGATTTTATAGTAAATTAAAAGTACTCTTTACTAATTACTTTTTTAACCTCTTTTAACTTTAAGGTAGTATTTAAAAGCTTATTTAAGGCTGCTAGGCTATATTTAAATATAAATTTAAGCATTAGTCTAGCTACTACTAAATTAATTAAAATAAATACCTAATTCTTTAGAATTTAGTAGGAAAACTAGACTAAAAGGTAATAACTAAAGTAATTAAGTAAATTAATAATATAGAACTTAAGGTAAAAGGCAAAAAACCTAGTATAACCTATACTTATATATTTATATTATAGTAGGGGATTCTATACTACTATATAATTTCTACTATGCTAGAAAGTAGTAAAACTCTTTAAAAAATAAACTTTAACCTTTACTAGTAATTAAAGGCTATATTTAATAAAGAGTGCTAGCTTATTAAAGCTTTTTATAAGCAGAATCCTAATAATGCAATATATATAAGGAATAATACTATTAATTTACCCTTATAAATAACGTTAATAGGCTAGATTTATAATAGCCTTAAGTAGCTTTAATATAAAGCTTCTTTTTCTTTTAGCTTATAAGCTTTCTTATTAATACCCTTAGCTACTGCCTTATAAGGCTAGGGATTAAGAGGTTAGGAATTAAAAGGCTATAGCAATATATAAAGGAATACTCTTATAAATATTAATATAAGGATAGATTTGCTTATTATAATATTTAAGGCCTTATAATAAAAAGCATTATAAAAAGCTTTATAGTAATAATAAGCTTTATAGCTACTAGCTTTACAGTAGCAGTAATAGGCCTTATAGAATTATCTTTAGCCTTTAATAATATATTAGGTACCACTACTATATATTATAGCTCCTTCTACTAGCTTTATATATAATTCTAGCTTAGTGCTAAGTAGTATTTTCTTAGCTAATAGCTCTTTTCCCTCCCCTAGTTTAGTGTGCCTAAATTTTATTTATTCTAAAGCTTTAGTAGCAGTAGCAGCAGCACCCTTATAACTCTTATAGATATTATTAATAAATTAAATTAGCAGTAAAAAAGAAACCTTAGAGGTACTTATATATATAGGTACGTAGGAAAGTGACCTTTCCCATTTCGGTCAGGTCTAGTGCGTTATTTAAAAACTCCAGTGCGTTATTTACTTCCCCCTCAAGTGTGTGGGGGGCAGCAATGTCCAGGTAATCCCTGGTTTCGGCATGCTCCTGTAGGAACTTGCCGATTGTGGTTTCCACTCTATTGAGAAAGACAAGAGAGCCCCTACCATGGTAAAGTTTACCAGACTCGTTGGCTGTGATCAAGTACCATTCTGGGTGCTGGTAAGCATCCAGTTCGCAATCCCTTTGGACAAACACGTGTGATGTGTCGCATCGTAGACCATCGATTCCTATCAAAGTTCGAAACGCCTCAGATGTGACGAATATTCCGTTCAGTCCTTTTGGTCCGCGGACCTCGTATTTTACGACTGAGGATGTGTTGATAGATGGCATGAACTGGTATAGGCGTCAAAGGTTGACAAGCCCATAATGAGGTTGATAAGGGAGTTTTAGTGCCATATTCAGATCGATTGTCAAGTTTCTGGTTGAGATGCCCGATGATGGCAGCGCAAGAGCCAGGCTCACGCCGAGATCACTGTCATGTCTGTGCTTTAGATGGGCGGCAAAGACTTGATAGTCGGCGATGTCGATGAACCCATCACGTTCAACGTGTGACAAGGCATGAAAGGCCATGCTGCAAATGCTGCGGCATTTTTCTCTGTTTATGACACCTGGAAGATGGATGATTGCTGCCAATCGAAGATAATTCTTGACATCCTCGGCCCGAAGATAATGGTTTTGGCCATTGGGAACAAGGCGAAACTTCAGGGTCCTCTGAGCGGTGACGGATGACCAAAGTTCATTTTTATCAGCCAAATTGGTCCCGATTTGCTGGCAGACGTCCTGAACAGAGTATGTCCAAGCGCTTCGAGGATCGTTTGACATGGTCAGAAGATTGTCGAGAGTTTCATTGCCGATCCAGGAATTCGGAAGCCTCCTGTTACCGACCAGTGTTCGCACCAACTGGAAAATTTGGTAGCAATCACTAACAGCATGGCGTGGATCCGTCGAAATGCTTGTCAAACCTCCGACGACCAAATTTTCCACATCGATTTCAACGTCGTTGGGACAAAAGACCGTGTCGACGCAAATCTTCAGACGGTAAATGCTGTTGGAGTGGAGCAAAGAGACGAGCCTAAGCAACGTATACAACAGCCGTCTCCCGACGAATCCGGTTGCTCGCTCTTGCATGTCCTTCAGCGGCTTCACGTCTCGGAAGGGCGATAAGACATAAACCGCGTCGTCGGCGAGATGGACCAGCGTGTCGAGCTGAACGAGTCCGACGCCTGGAATCTTGTCTGTTTCGAAGAGTGGAAAGCAGGAAGAGAGATTGCTCACTCACCTCAATTGTCTGAAGGATCTTGACGTGATTTTGCCAACGTTTCAATTGCGAAATTGGATACTTCCTCGCTGTGTAAATCGTGCACGACCAAGCCTCGAGAACAATGTGATTGGTGAAAGGTAGCGTAACATCAAAGACGTACAAGCGCTCCTGAAGGTCGGAATCCCAAGTACTCGGCTGCCTCATGGTATCGACCAAAGTGCATGTTTCAAGGTAGGTGGACTTCTTGGGAAATCGTGATACCATGTCAGTAGAGCGGATCGCTGTGGATTGCGACAGTAGATCTCGACCGTGAATCCAGATTCCAACCCTGCCCACTTGACCGGATTCATTTTGCTTGGATCCAATGCCAAGTCCGGCATATATTGGTCCAGAGGAGTGTCATCATGAAGAAGAAGCGACGACCCAAGACATTGGATAACCCAAAAGCCGTTCTTGAGACCTATAATGAATTCCGCCCTCGAGAATTGCTGTCCTTCACCGATCCAGACGTCAGCGAATCTCCGGTTTCTGGATCTTCTGCCTATGAGAAACGATGGAGGGTAACCGCGTTGCCTCTTTTCGTGGATAAAGTCTGGAGACCATAGCGCAACAGCGCCGAAATGCCCATCATCGACAGACGGATGGGTGGTACTCAGAGAATCGTCCGAGTGAGAGTGAGCCTCATCGGAAATCCAAAGGCATTTTCGTGAGCTCGAGTCTGGATTCAAGCTCCTGATCTGGTGGAAATGTGCCTCATCCCTGACGACAAGAAAGAGACTGACACTGGCGACACCCTCCCACGGTGCACCGAGCAAACGTTTCCGAGTGCTGGTGCGTTCCCAAAAAGGTGACTTCTGGAGAATATCCATGATGCGACGTTCAGAAATCCATGGTGACAAAGGTTCACTCAGAACTTGTTCGTACGGACAGTGCTGCTGCTCACTATGTAGGCGTCGATTCGGCGTCTCTGGCTCTGCATAGCCAATCGATGAGTGAGGCGACCGGCATACCAATAGACCAATAGATCGAGGTAAATAACCAGGGCTGTTTCTTGTATAACGTGAAAATACCCTTCTTTCCCTCCTTTTGCACATCTACATGATATTGGAAGTTCTGAAACCGGGACACGTTCTTGTACAACGTGAAAATACCCCCCCTTTCCCTCCCTCTGCATAATACCGGAAATTCAGACCGGGACACGAGCCAATAGAAGCCTGAGCTGCAATGCGACCTAGCCTCAGTAAACTAATACTCGGCTATAGACATATCCAAAAATCAGGTTTTTTTGGTATTTTCCATTTTCGAGCCTGTTTCCTGCTGCCTGTTGCTGCCTGTTCGCTTGGTTTACCTGTCCGACTGGATTGCTTGATCATCAACGTGGCTCTATCCTCCGTCAACGTGGGCCACGATTATGAGATTCTCTTAGCTTCCTCAGGGTCTCGTGTTTGCAGTCGTCGCAACCGCACGCACGTTCGCCGCCAGACGCTGCGATCCGCGGCCACAAACCCATAATATCGTGCCGCTTCCAATCCCAGACAGTCGCCAAATCGTGTCATGACCCGACTCTTGGAAGACGACTATGATTCGGATATGACGGACCCTAGGGGTCGTCATCCACTGCCATGGTCATTCTACGAGGAAATGGAGTACAGGCACAAACATACTTACAACCCAGCATGGACAGTCCATAAAATACCAGCAGATGTGGTCGCCTCATGTAGACCGGCCGACCCCAAGCAAAGCTTGATCGTCACTCTGAAGTTTCGAGGTACACGCAAGCCCGGTACGTTTGTAAAGACTTTTCAACCAATCGTATATTCTGACGTGCAAAGGCACCTCTGGCAAACGCACGATCGAGAAGCGGCGCAGCCGTCGCACCCAGACAAAACTCTCCAATGCCGCCGTATCGGCGGATGGCCTGGGATTGATTCGCGTAGATGGCAGAATAATTGGCAGTTCCAGAATTCGAGAATCGAAGAAGAAGCTGGCGACTACTTCCAAAACGGCGTAATGGGGTCTCCTGGAGCTGAATGATGCTTGCTAGCTCCTTTAGCACCACAAAGGTCGGATCGATGATCATCAGGTTCCCGTGAGCTCTCAAAGACTTGCCAACTTGCCATCTAACCACCGTTGCAGGTTTCGGCCTGGGAGCGACACAGCAAGGCCAGTGGCTCCCATATATGCGCAATCAACACCTGTCGGCTGACGATTCACCACTGAGCAGCGCATATGGGCCGGACGGATCACGTCGATCGAGAACAATCCAAGTTGGAACTTGGATGCGTCGGCTATCACTGCATTGACCAGGAGACACGAACAGGTCCCAGCCCAGTCGTGGTACTGTATGAAAGTGGTTGGTCAGACGTCAGCTTCATGTGAGGGTGGTGATGTGATGATACTCGCCATCTGTTGTGCTGGCTCGGAAGATGTCATTTTACGAGGGAACTTTTTCATGGACCCCTGATTTAATAACTCGGCACGCCAGTTCGAAATGTATCATGTGTATATAGCAAGTTAGCAACCATAGTTTGAAAATGTATTATTTACAAAGGAAAATGTGAACCCCTGCGGCGACGTCCGATGAGGGTCTGGATCCCGACATATCCGGATTCACTAACCCTAGCAGGGACCGGTACTGTTATGGACTGGGACTGTTAGGTACTGTTACTATTAGGGACTGGTACCTGAGATATCCTCTTCCTCTTCCTCTCTCGAGTCTCCTGTACCGACCTGACGACCCCCCCCCCCCCCCCCCCCCTTTCTTTTCCCGGCCCACATGTCGCGAAAGCGCGTCAGAGCCGAGCTAAACAACGAGATGGAATGCTGGACTCGCATCTTCGACCACACAGGTTTCTGCTCCTTTGGCTTCTAGCGCGTCCACCCTTCCCCATCCCCGCTTCCCGCTTCCCGCTCCCGCTACCCGCGGGCCGCAATCATCAAGCTTGGCCAGGCGAACGTCATGCATCTGGAGAACACACGTGTCACATCCGATGAAGGCTTGTTCGACGGCTTGTTCTCTCTTGTTCCAAAGCGCAGACAGTTCAAACAAGTTTCGCCGAACTGCGCATATTGACCCCAAACAGTGCGCGAAACAGGCTTTTCGACTTGTTCAAGGACAATGTGAAGAGTGTCCGAGATTTCAAGAACGAAAACACCGGAAGAGATAAACGGTGAACACGTCAATCACGTGCGGAAACTTCTCAAAATATCAACACGTTTCCCGAGCGATCTTCGGCTTCACACGGTCGCTGAAGACTGGATTCCGAGGCAAGAGCTCGAAAGTTGTGCCATGAAAGCCAACCCAACTGGCCCGTCGACTTCCTGTCTGTTTTTTCTTTTCCTTCTTACTTTGTTAGTGGAACACTCAGCATTTCTACGGGTAAATAACCCCACACGGGCTGATCTGTAATGCCGAGGCCCGAAGCGGCCGTGGCCGGGTCACGCGTCGAGCGTCAAGGAGGGCGGCGAGCACAATGTCCAGGTCTTGCATGAATATGTACATTCGACAATCTGCCAACCATCCTCCGTGAGCATATGAGCAAATGGGCATGTCGCCGCACCTCGGCATCCTCAATTGTGGACGAAGGGGGGACGGATGCACCTCTGTCGATAGGGACCAGCAGTCTATGGTGGAGGCCATCTGTCAATTTAATGAACTTTTGAAGACAAATCGCCTCGTCCATGTGTTTTGGATCGAGATGAAGCAGCTTTCTTACCGATCAACACAGATCAGATGGATAACTTCTGACCCCACCGCCCCAATAATTGATGCCGTCTTCACCACGTCTTGAAACGGCCACGGACGGGCCGGCCGGCATCACGCCGCGAGACTCAATCTTGTTCCCGTAAGACCCCACTCGTTTCCTTGCCGTTATTTCTAGTTTCTGGTTGGCAGATTGCCCACTTGTGAGCGGGATTGGCATCAATCGTGCCGCTTTGCCGCGTGGCCTCAGCCGCCCAGCCACGTTTCCAGACGCAATGGCTCCTAGTCTGGACTCGGGACCGTTTGCTGGACACTTGGTTAGAATGAGCGGAGGAGATAAAGTCTTGACCTGACGCCAAGTTTCGATTTGCCGACGCGCAGATGGTGGCTTGCAAAGACGTCTTCTTTTTCGACAACGAGCCTGGTGCGGCGATCCCTTCCGCCTGGGCCCTGCCTACATTGGACGAGATGGATTGCGACCAAGTGATGCAAGTTGCCATCTCTCGCTCTGCTGTATACGCGGCCTAGTTTGACTTTTGTCTCCGTCCTATCATTTTAACAGGGCGTTAGATCTGCAAGCTTCGTGGGGGTCCGCCGAAAAAGAAGGGGAAAAAAAAACGTAATCCATCTTGCGAACTTGACAAAAACTTGCTATCAGTAGGCCGATCTTTTCCTTTTTTTTTATCTTGTCCCCCAACGGGCAAAACCCCACGTCTACATCGACAGCGGAGAGAGCCGTTGCAGATGAACGGTGTGATATGGCTGGGTCATGTATAACACAACAGCACGGCAACCCCCCCCCCCCCCCCCCCCAATTGCCACCCTTTATCCCTTTATGAACGTCCGAAATCCCGCCCAGGTATTCTCAGTGCCGGCGTCAGTCCTCTGCCCAGTCATGCCTGAACATAGTAATACCATCACGTCTGGTCCCGCGACCATCGTCATCGCAACGAGGAGAGGAGTCCACGACGACGACGACGACGACGACGACCTCGAACACAAGCCCAAAATGGCGCAATGTGCCGCCATGGAGCCTGCGCGTCGCGCCGAGGTCGAGAGGACGCTGAAGCGCAAGCTCGATACCCGATGCAGCCTCTTCGTCTTCATCTACATCATGAACTATCTCGACCGCAACAACATTGCCGCCGCGCGCCTCAAGGGGCTGCAGGCCGACCTCAACATGGACTACTCCCAGTACGCGACCTGTCTCAGCGTCTTGTACGTGGGCTACATCCTCATGCAGGTGCCGTCCAACATGTTCATCAACAAGATGCAGCGCCCGTCGCTGTACATTGCCTGCGCCATGCTCACATGGGGTCTTGTGTCCACGCTGTCCGGCAGCGTCTCCAGCTTCGCCGGCATGCTCGTCAACCGCTTCTTCCTGGGTTTCGTCGAGGCCGCCTTCCTGCCCGGCGCGCTGCTCGTGCTGTCCAAGTGGTACACCCGCCGCGAGCTGACCACGCGCAACGCCATCCTCTTCTGCGGCAACATCATCTCGAATGCCTTTTCCGCGCTCGTCGGTGCGGGCGTGCTGTCCAACATGGACGGCGTGCTGGGCCACGCCGCCTGGAGATGGCTTTTCTGGATCGAAGGGTCCACGACCATGGCCTTGGCCGTCTCGTCGGCTTTTATCCTGCCGGATCTGCCGCACAATGCGCGTGGCTTCACCGACGAGGAGCGCCTGGTTGCGCAGCTGCGTCTTGTGGAGGATGTGGGCGAGGCGGACACGGATTCGCCGGAGCAGGGTGCCTTTGCTGGTCTCGCGATGGCCCTAACTGATTCCAACATTTATATCATGATGTTGACCTTGACGGCCTATGTGGTGGGATTGTCGTTTAATGCCTTTTTTGTACGAAATGGCCCCTCCCTTTTATTCCCCTATTCCTCATTGACACACACACACACACTTCCCCTCTCTTTGTCTCAAGGCTGATTACGGCGACGCAGCCGACTCTTACCAAGACTCTGGGCTTTGGCTACGTGCCCACCCTCCTCATGAGCTCTCCGCCATGGGTCTTTTCGTGCATCATAACCCTCGCGAATGCCTGGCACGCCGATCAAACACAGGAAAAGGTACGTGTTTTCTTTGTCCCCAACAACTCCGTCACGACCAGGCAGGTGCTGAACAAAAGGACTGTTTTCCTCCCAGTTTTGGCACATTGTCGGTCCGATCCTCATGGGAATCGTCGGCTTCGTCATCAACATGTCCACACTCAACGTCCCCGCCCGCTACGTCGCCCTCTTCCTCCAGGCGGGCTCCTACGCCGGCCTCATCGTCTTCTACTCCTGGATCAGCTCCTCCTTCCCCCGCCCGCCCGCCAAGCGAGCCGTCGCCATTGCCCTCATCAACGCATTCTGTCAGCTGGGCAACGTGGCGGGCTCATACGTCTGGGATCTCTCCGACAATGGCTACCGCAAGAGCTATGGTATCGTGCTGTCCATGTTCGTCATGACCATTATGGGCTGCTGGATCGTGAGGGTGCGGCTCAGGGCCATGAACAGGAAGTTGGAGGAGATGGACGCTGCTCCGACTATCGTTGACGACGGCGGGGGCCAGGCCCAAATGGATACCTCTGGCTTCACTATTCATGATGGCGACGAGGTGCTGCACATGCGCAAGGGCTTTCGATATCTGGTTTGAGGAGTCTGAAAAAAAAAAGGAAAAAAAAAAAAGAGAGAGGTTGTCATGGAATGACGTAGACGAACGACTCGGGCGGGGGCGTTGGGGTCCCCCTCCGGAGTCATTCGGAGAGCAGAAGAGCAGACAGACACGTACCGTTCATGATGAAGAAGCCGCTGCCTTGGTACCAGCCTGCCTTGGCACACGCGGAAGCAAAGGACGAGAGATTTTGAAACTTGGCATTTGCTTGCCAGTCCTTGGCGCTGATCTGAAACGGGGGGGGGAAACTGTGAGCATGGGATGATGCAGGAGGCGGGGTTACTATCATGGGGAAGGGTTTTTTTTTTTTTCCTCTTCCTTTCTTTCTTTTCTTTTCTTCTTTCCTGTCTCTTTTTTGTTGTTGTCCTCCCGAGGTTTCTCATCTTCGGAACGCGCCGAGCATAACGGGATGGTGGTTTGAAGCCATGCGTACCGTATGTCCGAGCGAGAGAAGCAGCCATCCCACGGCGGTGACTTGGAGAGACTTTGCCATTTCTGGTTTCTTATCTGTCGCGGTGACGCTGATGCAGAGCTTTGCGGACAAAGGGGGCCGGTTTGTGGAGGGGAGAAAGGGAAAAGTGAATGGGACGGATGATGACGACGGCCACGCCACGGCAACGGCAACGGCAGCGGCAGCGGCAGCGGGAGTTGGACGGGTTTGGAATTAGGGACGGCTGCGGGTGCGGGTGCGGCGTAATCTGAACATCTTGAGCTACATTTCATGTGTGCATGTGCATGTGCATGTGATTCGGCAGGTCCATTTCTTTTTTTAAAAAAGAAAGAAAGAAAGAAAGAAAGAAAGAAAGAAAGAAAGAAAGAAAGAAAGAAAGAAAAAACAAAGAATGGATCATGGATGCTACGCTACGACTTGGCCGCCCCCTTCGGAGCCGACAAGGCGTCTGGACTCGGGACTCTGGCCTGGCCAACCTGATTCATGTCCATTGTCTGATGCACGACATCCATACTCATGCGGCGTGGCTGGCTGGGACATCACCGACGGACGCACCCGACGCCGGGTCGGATCAAAAAAAAAAAAAAAAAAAAAAAAAGTGGCGTGACCAGACACTTTGCACAACAACCACAGGGCCGGGACAATTATATGTCGAAACCACGTCCCCGAGCAATCTCCGATTCAGTCAGCCCAGCAAGCCCAGCAATAATGAGCATAATGCATTGCTTTGCTTCTCCTCACGGGACACCCCCTCCAAAAAGAACTGACGAGGAATAATCAGCGTTAATGCCCATAATCAAGGAAGAGGGGGAGAAACCCAACATTGAAGTCACACCAGATTCACACAACATCTCCTGTTCCTTTCTGGATACGCATTTGGCTTTTTTTTTTTTTTTTTCCGCCGCTTCTCCGGGCTTGTTTGTCAGTGAGGTGCTTGTTCATGCGACAGGATGATCATCAAAAGAATGACACACAAAAAAAAAACACAAGGAGAGAGGATGACACACTGCAACACAACCACGCCGAA
>SRPU01000421.1:0-19406 GCA_018360185.1 Claviceps lovelessii | reverse complement strand
TTTTCGTGCAAAAAAAAAAAAGAAAAGAAAAGAAAAAGAGAAAAAGAAGAGAGAAAAAAAGAAAGAGAGAAAAAAAGAAAGAGAGAAAAAAAAGAACGAAAGAAAGGAAAGAAAAGGAAAAATAAACAAAAACAAGAAAGAAAAGAAAGAAAAGCACAACACACTTCTCGCGCACCGTGTGGTGCTCTGCCGGACGTAACGCGTGGCAGTCCGGCAATTTTCTTTTTTCTTTTTTTATTCCCTGCTCTCTCTCTCTCTTTTTTTCCTTTCTCATCTTTTTTCCTTTTCTTTTCTTTTTTGCCTCCGGCAGCTTGGCCACGCCAGAGCCCGGCAAGCAACAGCGTCCCCCTGTTGTTGCGTGGGGAGCTAGCACGAGATGATGATCAGTACTAGCCAGTGCCCCAGTCACATCATCGGGGCCATATTATCGGGGCCGGGGGGGGGGCGTGTGTCTGGGCGGGCCAACTGGTACCAAAGATAGCACCACACCTGGCACCAACGCCTTGCGCTGCGGGCTACACAAGGGCGACGCGAGCATGGGCTGGCTGGGTCCGCAGCCCGTGTGGGCCAGCACAGTGCTGCACTCAACTGATCCCTTCTAATGTTCCGATGCTAGTGCCATTGCTAGTGGCTTCTCAGCTGCTGCCAGGCTCCAGCCTGATCAAGGCTGCGCTGTTGGTCTCTGTCCGGCCCGCCCTCGTACATGTATCGATGGAGCCAGCCGTTCAATGTTTCCCCCAACATCAACAGCAAAGACTAAAATGTAAAGACCAGTGACTGAACTGAGCACTGGATCCCGAGCACACTTGCACGTGCAGGAGGGGCCAGGCGCGGGTTCAGCACTGAAGAGACCTGTTGCTCCCTTCTGACCCGGCCCCCCTTACCAACACCATGGGCATTGACACGAGAATCCAAGTACATGCCTTAAGTACATTATGTGTGCATAGGCTTACTTCATGTACTCTGGTCGATACCTCTTACTTTATGCACGCCCTCCGTGCACTGTGCCCCGTATCCTGAAAATTGACCAACGTGGTGTGAGCCTCAAGCAGCCGGTTTCCTGCCTTCCACAGTCTTGCCACTGCAAAGCAAAGCAAGCACCAGACCAGACTCCATCCAGACTTGACTCCTTTGAATCCTTCCTTGACTGCTGCCATTCGCTCTTTGCTACTTCGAACCTTCGTCCCTTGAATTCTCCACGCTCGCTTTTTTTTTAAACCTTCATCTTGTTTTCCGCAACGAGTTCCGTCACTGCTCTAGTCTCGTTTCTTCTCTTGCTCAAAGAGACGACGAGACTGCCTCGTTGCTTTTGTGCTTGCTTCGCCCAACTTCCAATTCGAATTAGACACGATCAGATCATCAGTCCCTCCCCGACTCGATTTCCACGATACGCAATACTCCCCCCCCCCCCCCCCCCCCCCCCCCCCCCCCCCCCCCCCCCCCCTCCTTCGTCCATCCCGACGCCCTTCTATCCCTTCGCTGCATCTCGCAATTGTTGCCGGCAAAAGTAATCCGAGTATTGGCCAGAGCTGCGCTGCTCAAAGTGCCTACCCATGGCATCGACACTTCCTCCTCTTGGGGGCGGCAGTGGAGGGGCACATACGCAGCATTCGTTGCCCTCGCTGCCAGCACATCTTCAGTCCGACACTCACATCACTGGACATCTGGCCAGTCGCTTTCATGTGTCACACCCGACGGCCCAGCTGTCTTCTCATGCACTCATCTCCTTAAACACTTACACATCGTCATCCAAAGGACCAGATGGAGGCAAGCCCGGAAGCGCCATGGCCGGCGCAGAGAACATGGCCGAACGTGCTTGGCTCAGGCTTGGACACCGATCTGAGAATCAAGCCATTATATTCTTGTAGGCGATCATCGAAGACGCTGACCATGCTTTTATTTTTCCCCTCCTCCCTCAGTTGATTGTGCCTGCTAACTCGTTCATTTTTTTTTCTTATTTTTTTTTCTTTTCAAAACTCAAGGGGTGAATCTGGATCCGGCAAATCAACCATTCGCAGCCATCTGCTGACTGCTCTCTTGGGAAAGTCCTCAACCCCCTTGTCCAACAAACTTTCTATGGCCGCCTACGTCTTCGACACACTCACCACGACGAAAACCGCAACTACCCCGACAGCCTCAAAGTCCGGTCTCTTCTATGAGCTCCAATACGATACCTCGGCGACGACGAACCCCATTCTGCTCGGCGGCAAACTGCTAGATCATCGCCTGGAGAGAAGTCGAATTGCGGATGTTCCGACTGGAGAGCGAAACTTTCATATTCTCTACTACATCCTGGCCGGTACCAGCGCGGCGGAAAAGACCCATCTCGGCCTCGGCGATGGTGTTGATGGCTCCAAGAGATGGAAATATCTCGGTCACCCCACTCAGCTCAAGGTTGGCATCAATGACGCAGACGGATTCCAGCTCTTCAAGACGGCCCTGAAAAAACTCGAATTTCCACGAAGTGATGTTGCAGAGATTTGCCAAATTCTGGCGGCCATTCTTCATATTGGTCAGCTGGAATTCGAGTCCACAAACAACACGAGCGCCACAGGTGATGACAGCGGAGGCTTCTCTCACGATGGCGGCAACACCTCGACCACTGTCAAGAACAAGGATGTTCTGGCCATCATTGCTGCCTTCCTCGGAGTCAGCGTTGGCGAGCTCCAAAGCACCCTGGGGTACAAGACCAAGACCATCCACAAAGAGCGAGTCACCATTATGCTTGATCCCGTCGGAGCACGTGGCCACGCCAACGAATTGGCGCGGACACTCTACTCTCTCCTTGTGGCCTGGATTTTGGAGAGTATCAACCAGAAAGTCTGCGCCGTAGAGGAGCAGATCGCAAACACCATCTCCATCATTGACTTCCCCGGTTTTGCGCAGCAGTCAGCTACTCGTTCTACCCTGGATCAGCTTCTCAACAATGCTGCGACCGAGGCCGTATACAACCTTGCTCTGCACAATTTCTTTGATCGGAAAGCCGAGATGCTTGACTCAGAAGAGGTTACCGTGGCACCCACCAGCTACTTCGATAATTCCGATGCTGTCAAGGGTCTGCTTAAACCAGGCAATGGTCTCCTAAGCATTCTGGATGACCAAACTCGCCGGAACCGGACGGATATGCAGCTCCTCGAGAGTCTGAGAAAGCGGTTCGAAGGCAAGAATCCTGCGATCGAAGTCAGCTCAGCCACCGCCAAACTACCTGGCAGTAACTTCCTGACCGAAAATACTACGGCCTCGTTCACCATCCGGCACTTTGCCGGTGAGGTTGACTATCCGATCAAGGGCCTCATCGAGGAGAATGGTGAGGTCGTCTCAGTAGATCTGCTCAATCTGTTCAACTCGACCAAGAGCGAGTTTGTCGGCAGACTATTCGGTCAAGATGTTCTTCAGACTGTGACGCACCCCCATGAGAGAAAGACGGTTATGCAGGCCACCATTAGCTCCAAGCCCATGCGCTCCCCGAGCGTCATGTCACGAAAGGGAGCAAGGGGCCGCGCGCTGCCCTCACAACGTCGTCAGCAAGAAGCAAACCTATTCGACGCCGGTGGCAACAACAGCAACGGCAACAGCAACAGCAACAACACACCAAGTGACTCCAAGACTTCGCAGACTGCAAACAAGGCCGCCATGGATCAGGGCGCCGCCGGCCAATTCCTTTCATCACTGGACAATTTGCAAAAGGCCGTGACAGACACGGGGACCAACACTTACTTTGTCTTTTGTCTGAAGCCCAACGACCGGCGTATTGCCAACCAGTTTGATAGCAAATGTGTCCGCACCCAAGTCCAGACGTTTGGCATCGCGGAAATCAGTCAGAGGTTGAGATCTGCTGATTTCAGTTTGTTTCTGCCCTTCGGCGAGTTTTTAGGCATGGCCGATGCCGAAACCATTCTGGTTGGGAGCGAACGGGAGCGCGCCGAAATGGTCATTGAAGAACGCCACTGGCCAAGCAACGAGGTCCAAGTCGGTTCAACCGGTGTTTTCCTGAGTGAACGGTGCTGGATGGAGGTTGCCCACCTGTCCGAAGCCTCCAGCGGCACGGCTTGCTACCCTTGGCCTTCAACGGACGGCTATGGCAACGAAGGACCTACCCCGGGAGAACGTGATGCGTTTGCCGCGTCCAAGGAACAACTCCTGTCAGGAGGAGGCGAAACCCCCCTGATGTATGGGGAGAAGAGCAGGCCTGGTTACTTTGGCTCTGACGATACTCGGTCCGAGGCTGGTATCTCTGCTTTGGGCGGTGGGGACATGTTCAAGAACTTTGAGACCAGAGAACAGATGGCGGAACGTGGCAATGAAAAGAACCTTCAGGAGATTGAAGAATACAGAGATTCGCCCAGTCGAAAACGCTGGGTCTTCACAGTCTTTTTCCTTACGTGGTTTATTCCCGATTTTCTCATTCGCAAGCTTGGGCGCATGCCCCGGAAGGACGTTCGTATGGCTTGGAGGGAAAAGGTGGCCATCAACATGCTGATCTGGCTCATGTGCATGGTCGCCGCCTTCTTCATCGTTATCTTCCCAATGCTCATCTGTCCCAAGCAAAATGTCTTCAGCGCCGCGGAACTGTCCTCTCACGACGGCAAAGACGGCAATTCGGCCTATGTGTCCATCCGCGGTTATGTCATTGATCTGGGCTCCTTTGTCAACACTCACTATCCGCCCGAGCCTCTTGTCAGCAAGAAAAGCATTCTTAATTACGCCGGCAAGGACGTCAGTGCGCTTTTCCCCGTTCAAGTCTCAGCCTTGTGTCAAGGTGTGGATGGCTCCGTGAACCCGCAGGTCACGCTTGACTATAAGAACACAAATTTCTCTGGATCCCCGACCCTGATCAACTCACAGGATCTGAACGCCAAGTATCATGATTTCCGATACTTCACCAACGACACGCGGGATGACTGGTATCTCGAACAGTTACTTTACCTGAAGGGAAACTGGGGCAAGGGCAGCATTGGCTACTCACCTCAATACGTCTCGACCCTTGCGGGGAAGAATCAGAAGATTGCCATTCTTGGGAGCAAAGTATACGACTTGTCAACTTACATGGACAATCGTCGTCTTTTGCGAGCCAAAGCTGGGGAGAAAGTAGAGGACGACCCCAAGCTTGCCGACTTTCTGGACTCCAAGATCACAGATCTGTTCCGAACAAAGGCTGGCCAAGATATCACCAAATTCTGGAACGCCATGATCCTGTCTCCGGGTGTCAAGGCACGAATGCAGACCTGTTTAGACCACCTCTTCTACGTTGGCGACGTGGACACGAGAAATTCTGCTCGGTGTCAGTTCGCCGAGTATCTTGTTCTTGCGGTGTCCATCATGCTGGCTTCCATCATCGCGTTCAAGTTCTTTGCTGCCTTGCAGTTCGGCGGCAAGAATGTGCCAGAGAACCTCGACAAGTTCGTCATGTGTCAGATTCCTGCTTATACCGAAGACGAGGACTCACTTCGCCGTGCTATTGACTCGGCCGCGAGGATGCGTTATGACGACAAGCGCAAACTGTTGGTCGTCGTCTGTGACGGCATGATTATTGGTCAAGGCAACGATCGAGCCACTCCGCGCATCGTCCTGGACATTCTTGGTGTCTCGGAGACGGTGGATCCTGAGCCTCTCAGCTTCGAATCCCTCGGTGAAGGCATGAAGCAGCACAACATGGGCAAGGTCTACTCTGGCCTATACGAAGTGCAGGGCCACATCGTTCCCTTCCTGGTGATCGTCAAGATTGGCAAGCCTTCGGAGGTGGCCCGTCCAGGCAACCGTGGCAAGCGAGACTCCCAGATGATCCTGATGCGGTTCCTCAACCGTGTTCACTACAACTTGGCCATGAGTCCGTTGGAGTTGGAAATGTATCACCAGATCCGCAACATTATCGGCGTCAACCCGACATTCTATGAGTTCATGTTTCAGATTGACGCCGACACCGTTGTGGCCCCTGACTCGGCAACGCGCATGGTTTCTGCCTTTATTGATGACACCAGATTGATTGCTGTCTGCGGAGAAACGGCGTTGACAAACGCCAAGTCGTCGTTTATTACCATGATACAGGTCTACGAGTACTACATCTCCCACAATCTGTCCAAGGCGTTTGAGAGTCTGTTTGGCTCCGTTACCTGCTTGCCCGGCTGTTTCTCCATGTATCGAATTCGCGCTGCCGAGACGGGTAAACCCTTGTTTGTCAGCCGTGAAGTTGTCGAGGCCTATGCTGCGATTCGTGTCGACACGCTGCACATGAAGAATCTTCTGCATCTGGGCGAAGATCGATATCTCACCACACTTTTGCTCAAATTCCACTCCAAGTACAAGACCAAGTTTCTCTTCAACGCTCATGCCTGGACCATTGCCCCAGACTCGTGGCAGGTCTTCCTTTCTCAGCGACGTCGTTGGATCAACTCTACTGTACATAATCTCATGGAGTTGATTCCCATGGCCCAGCTCTGCGGTTTCTGCTGTTTCAGTATGCGTTTTGTGGTGTTCATCGACCTGCTGAGCACTGTTGTGCAACCTGTCACGATTATGTATATTGCGTACCTCATTGTCCTCGTGGCAACCAAGGGAACCGTCGTTCCAGTCACGGCCTTTGTTCTACTCGGTGCCATCTACGGTTTACAGGCCATCATTTTCATCTTGCGTCGCAAGTGGGAAATGGTGGGCTGGATGATACTCTACGTCGTGGCCATTCCAGTCTTTAGTTTTGGTCTGCCACTGTATGCCTTCTGGCACATGGACGACTTCAACTGGGGTAACACGCGTGTTGTCGCAGGCGAGAAGGGCAAGAAGGTGGTCATTTCTGACGAAGGCAAATTCGACCCGGCATCCATTCCCCGCAAGAAATGGGAAGACTACCAAGCAGAGCTCTGGGAGACGCAGACGTCTCGGGACGACACCCACTCCGAGATATCTGGATTCAGCTACGGCACCAAAGCTCAGGTGGCCGTGTCCGAGCATGGAATTCCCAGCAGACCCGATTCCACCACGGGACTCATGCATTGCAATCCGTATGAATCCCGTAGCAACTCTCGCATGTCTCTGGCGTACTCAGACGTGGGTCATCACCGCATGAGCCAATACGGGGGTACACAGTTTTTCAACCCGGAGGACATGGTAGGCCTGCCCAGCGACGATGCTCTTTTGGCAGAGATACGGGACATACTCAAGACAGCGGACCTCATGACTGTCACCAAGAAGGGCATCAAGCAGGAGTTGGAGCGTCGATTTGACGTGCCGTTGGATGCGAAGCGAGCCTACATTAATAGTGGTAAGTAGCGCGCTGTGTGTTGACTAGCCGATGTTGACCAAGTTGGTCGTCGTCGTCGTCGTCGTCGTCGTCTTTTTTTTTTTTTTTCTTTTTGTTCCTTCTTTTCTTTTTCTTTACGCTAATTCGTTGTGAAACAGCAACCGAGGCTCTACTTTCCGGCCATCTTTAGGTGGTTACCAACCGAGATTCTCAGGTTCAATTTAATTGTCATATTTCTTTCTTTTTTTGTTTCACTTGTTCTTTCTTTCTTTTTCTTCCAATTCAACACCATGTGCTTTACTAGTACCATTTGTTTGACTTCTTTCGTTTCATGCTGCCTGGAGTCGCAGGATATTGGTCGATTGGATAGAGACCAGATGAGGCACCAAACCTGAGATCCACATACAATCTTCCTCGACACCGTTTTTGGATCTGGGGAACTGAACCGTACATGCATTCGTGTATATATATGTGTGTGTGTGTGGATGGTCATATAGTGGAGCCGCTGCGATGAGCTATATTGGTGCCAGTGTAAATGGTATTCTGGTGTGAAATGGGCTGTGGTACATACAGTGACGTGATGATTGTTCATGGCGATACCTTTTGGCGGTTTAGAAAGAATTTCAAGTCTGTATATCAGGCGTGTATGCGCATATGTGTGTGTGTGTGTGTGTGTGTGTGTATGTGTGTGTATGTGTATGTATGTATGTATGTATATATATATGTACATCTACTTATATCTGCATGCATGCTGATTGAAAAGCAAAAATGGGGAACTATTATTTGGCACCCCAGTTTTGATAACTCGGCACCCTTGTTGTGGCTGGGAGAGTGACACAGCCGGTATTAGGGCTACCTGCAAATTTTACTATAACCTAAAATAGACCTAGATATAGCTTTCCTATACTACTATATATATTAACGAATTATTGCATTTCTTTAAAGCTATTATAGAAGCCCTTTATTTCTATTAATTTTCTACCTTAAAAAAGGCTAAAGAGGCTATATTTAAGTATGCCTATAAGCTTAGATTTAGCCTCTCTATATATAAGAGCATTCTAAATATAAAGAATCCTTAATAAGTGCTTCTTTAATACTATAAAAGGTATAGATATACTGCTTCTTATAATTCTAATGCTTATAAGAAAAGATTATAACTAAATTTAGCCTATTAGATAATTAAATATAAATATAAGCTTATAATTAGGAAGCTTAGTAGTAACTAGGGCTTTAAGTGCGCTACCTCTCCCCTTAACTATAATTACTTTTTTAAGGATATTTTTACCCTTTTATAGGTTTAAAAGTAAGCTTTTAAATATTATAAAGAGTAAATTATTATACTTTATAATATAGAAGTTAAGCTAGTTAGAATTCTTAAGTATTTATAGCAATAGAAGTTACCTAATATTAAAGGCCTTACTTAATTTAATATCTATAATCTTATATAAAAGCATTGCTTAAAGGAACTTATAGACTGTTTTAAGGTTAAGTAGCTTTATAATTAGCTTTATAATAATTCTAATTTCTATTATAAGGATTAAAGAAGCACTAAGGGTTAGATTATTAAGCTTTTTATTGCTTTAATATTAGGTATTAAACTTTTTAAAAAAAACCTTAATATTTACCTCTATAATAATATATATAAAATAAATTGCTTTAACCTCCCTTTTTTTAATACTTATAGAGTTATTAAATTAAATAAAAGCTTTTAATTTACTTTATATTTTATAAGTAGTAAGACTAAGAATAACTTTAATTAGGTTATAAATATAATTAGTAAACTTCTTAAGCTATAGTGTATTAGTAAGCTAAAGATTATTATTATAGACTGTAACTACGCTATGCTTAATATAATTAATAAGTATAAAGGGTTTATGTCAAGGCTGGATACGGGATACTGCTTAGTGGAGTGAAGACTGAGACACAGAAGATGCACTGCGACGTAGCTGCTAGGTAGGGGGTAGTGCTTAAAGGTATAAATCTCTGCCCTTATCATACAAATGTGCGCGCTCCTCCTTTTATGTGCCTCCTTAGCGCGCCGCTAGGTCGTAGCAAGGGCACCACGTGCCTCGCGACTCCTATGCCCCCCTTAGGTCTCATGAGGCTAGCCGTATGCGAAGCCTTGGGGAGGAACGGTCATGACAGTTTACTAGTATATTATATATTCTCTACTAGTAGTATATTAATATAAATATACTATTTTATTATAAAAGGTATTTTCTAAAGGCTATATATAATAAGGCTACCTAATAAATTATTTGCGTGCCTATATTTATATTATTTTTATAGGTATAGAATGCTCTTATTATAAGCAATATAAAGACTAAATTTTTATAAAGACTTATAGCATTCTATTAACCTAATAAATTTCTACCTATAGCTATTAAATATACTTATAATATATAAATTTATCTATAGAAGGAGAAGATTATGCATTACTTTATAAATAAATATTACTACTTTAGCTATATAATAATATTAATTATAGAGTTATTAAACGCTATTATTAAAAGGTAGCTTTAGGGTAATATAGGTAACTTAAGCATTATTTTTTATAAGCTTATATATTTTTAGGCTTACTAAGAAGCAGAAATTTAGAATCTATATGCTTTAAGGTATTATAAGCTATTAAATTTAACCTAAAAGCTTATATATTAATTAATTTATAAATATGTTTTTTTTTATATATTATAGTAAATTATAAAGGAAGAGTAAGAGATTAACCCTAATAAGCTAATTATACCCTTAACGCTATGCCTGCCTTATAATAATATTTAGGTATTTAGCTTGCCCTACTAGCACTAAATTACCTATAAATTCCTTAATAAGTAGCTAATTTAGCTTAATAAGATTAATATTTACTAGTATTAGTATTATAGGTCTCTTAAGCTTAATACTAATATTCCTTAAGATTCCTTTAATTCTATAATAATTAGGTTAAGGGGTTAGTAAAAGGGGGCTCTTAGGCTTAAAAAAGTTAGCTAAATTACTTATTAAGATTCCTTATAATTTAAAAGAACTTAAGCTTTTAAAGTAGCTAAGGCTTAAGGGGATAATTAAGTATTATAAGCACTACCTTTAATAGCTTCTGCTTTTATTAATCTAACCTAGAAATCTATAACTTCTTTAGGGATATATAGGCTAGAATCTAATAATTCTTATAAGCCTAGCACTATATATTCCTAAGTATATATAAGGGTTATCTTAGCTATTAAAGATATAAATAATTATAATAAGGTATACTTTAAGACTTTACTAGTAGCTTTAAATAATATACCTAATAATATAGCAGTAACGCTAGGCTAAGCACTATATAAGAGTTAATAAGGATTATAAGATACCTCTTATATACTTAATTAAAACCTAATTATCCCTAAGTATTTTAAAGAACTAATTAATTAGTAGCTTATATAGTAAAATTAGGATTATAAGGAATTTAAAGCTAGCTAGCGGCCTTTTATAGCTATAGCCCCCTAATATTATGTAGAGGGAGGCCAAAGACTGAAGATAGCTTTAGTTACAGTAGGTTATGTAGGCGTTTAGAGAATTACATAGATTAGATAATGATTACTTAAGTTTACTATGTGACTTGCTAAGGTTGGCCGGTATCGCGTGTCCGCGCCACGGCCGTGCCACAACAAGGGTGCCGAGTTATCAAAACTGGGGTGCCGAATAAAAGTTCCCCAAAAATGCAGCCTCAACTTGCTGTACACCCTCCCGTTCCCTCCCCGCCCATCTCTCGCGCCCCTGCCCTGCCCTGCCCTGCCCTGCCCACATACATACTCCCTCGCACAACACCACATGAATCCCAGAAACACGAATGAATAAAAATCACGGGCCGATGCATCAATGGTTCGTACAAGGCAGACGGCTGCGCGTGTAGCCATGTATACGCGTGGCGTTGTATTGTTCGCTCACGGAAAGAAAACCCCCCTTTTATGTCTACAGGAACAGAAAAAGACAAGAAAAAGAAAAAGAAATCAAAAACTGTCTGAGCCGCAACTAAATAAATGCTCCGCCCAAAATTGATGTCCAAAAAGGAAAAAGGAAAAAGGAAAAAGGAAAAAGGAAAAAGGAAAAAGGAAAAAAGAAGCCCTACAACGCCTGTATGACTTGTTTAATGCCCCCTTTACTCCATGCACAAACTTTGTCTTGATCGCAAGTCTGCCACGCTCGTTTCATGAGTGCCTCGTATACGAGCACATCGTCGTGCACATCACATGCCGCGCGGTGGGCATCCAGCCAGCTGATGAGGCCGAATCGAGTCACCAGCGTTGTGCTGCCCGCCTCGATGCATGTCGCCCGGTAGATGAGCCTGAATAGTCTGGTGCGCAGGGCGGACCGCAGATAAGGGTTGCTGCCGAGGGAGAGGATCTTCTCGAACCAGCGCTTCTTGTGGAATACGCCGAGATCAAAGGGGGTTTTCAGACTATCGAGGAGATAGGCCAGCAGCCAGGTGAGCTCGGTGTAGTACTTGTCGTCATCGGAGGGTGTGCCGTGGAGGATGTCGTGAGCGAGGGGGAGTTTGTCGGCGCGCCAGACTGGACTGCGGGTCAAGTACGAGTTCACCTTGGGGAAGAGCGGATGCAACGGGTTCTTGAGGACATCCAGGGCATGGATGGCAAAGGCGGTAAAGGCAGAGGGGACGGGACCCTGGTCAACGAGCGGTCTGGATGATTCAGCCACTTCGGAGAGGAGGAGCCAGATTTGCATCTTCTCCTCATACGAAGACACCTTGATCTGAAGGGCCATTTTCAGAATGCCCGTGAGGGCTTCTTTGCGAAGATTGATGTGCTCCGAGGTAAGCAATCGGATCAGGCCCGCAGCGTAACCGTCTTCCACCATGTCTTCCACGCTTTTGGACGCCCACCTTGCAAGAACCGCCGCATCTTCGGCAGGCGATAACGGAGTGTCGAGCATTTCCTTCAGTCCTTCTTGGCTCAATGTTCGCTTCGATTTCCCTGACTCTCGGTTCGTTGTAGGCTCGCCGCAGTGCCACTCTACATCGCATTTCTTCAGCATCTTCTTTTGTCTTTCGTTGCCTAGCGCAGTCAGCGACGCGGAAGTGGATACGAAATGCTTTTCGGCTTCCTTGTACAGGACGGCCAAGGAGCCATCACCGTCGTGGCAAGACGATTGCGCAGCGTTGAAGTAAAGCGAGACAAAGCTGGCAAGATGAGCGGCTGTGTCGGGGTCAGCTGCGCCAAGAGCGAATGGTAATTGCTCTATGATGGCGACGTGCAGGAGTGAGGAGGTGTCCGGAGTTGTTGTTGTTGTTGTTGTTGTTGTTGTTGTTGTTGTTGTTGTTGTTGACGATACATTACTTGACGTATAGCCATTCATTAAATCGAGGTACTTGATGGGGGAGGTGGCACAACGACCGACACAGTTGTCAAGAAATGGCCAGATACTCGTCGTGCCTGCAGAACCCACAGCATCAGTCACGCACGTGAGTGCTTGTACGAGAGGCTTCAACGCCGTGGAATCTGTCACCACCTGATTCTCAACGGCGACATCTCCCAAAACAGTCTTGAGTTCATTCAGGGCTGTGGTACTACCACCACTACACAGCATTTTTAGCAAGGCACAAAAGGGCGAGCAAGGGCCGCCCTGACCTTGTCCCAGTGACTCAAGCTTGGCGAACCATCTCATCCCTGGAGAATAGCTTGCGATGGACACGAGATTTCCCAGTTCCATTGCGCCGAGCCTCTTGCGTTCGGCGTCATCATCAGTCCTCCCGCCAAGACTTTGCAGTGCGCCCACAAAAAAGGGCGACACATCAAAATTGGCCGCCAGAGCGACCCTAGGGATCACTTGATAATAAAGTCGGAGAAGACGGCTTGTCAGAGTCTTGTGTAGTATATTCTCGGCTGGAATGCTTCTGTAGCATCGCACCACCTCCTTCATATCCGGTATTCGTTGACAAAACATGTCGACAATGCGTCGGCTAGCATCCGTCCACATGGGTTTGTTGCCTTGGGAGGAGCCTTCAAGCATTCTCACTGCTGTCGAGAGTTTCTCTAGCGCGGCGACAAGGATTCGGGTTGCAAAAAATGATGTCAGATGCGATTGAGGAGATAGACACCTGATCAGCACTCTCTGATTGATCGGCCGCGGAATGATGTTGTCGAGGATAACCGAGGTGGGGGGAGGCATAGCGGCATAGCGAACTGGATCACCGAATGAGGCCGGCAATGGCACCATCATGGTATCGAACAGGAAGGCGGCGTAGCCTATCCAAGTCATGGAGAGTTTTGGCTCAAAAGTAAACGATTGGTTCTTATAGAAGTAGTCGGAAATTAGCTCTGGAGCGGCGGTGAAAATGGCCACCAGAAGTTTACAATGCCGCAGACTGGACCAAGGCCGGAGCTTGCTCGCAAACTCGGAGAGGACAAAGTTATAGACAGGAACCCCATCTCTCAATTTGCCCTCCCACGGATCGCCGGTTTCTTGATCGCTCCCTTGTCGGTTAGACAATGCTGAAAATTCATCATCAGCCTCTTTTGGATACAGGCCGCGATATGGATATAGTATTCCGGAGGTGGAATCCGTGCAGGCATACATTAGAAATTGATGCGCCTTTTCGGAAATCAGCTCTCTCTCGTCCGTGGTGGCCGCAGCGTGAGCGTATGTGTATAGAGACAGAAGACGCATCAGCATTTTGATATTGAATGCTCGGAATTTGACTTCTCGCGGAATCTTGGTATCCATCAACGCGTGGGACTTGAGAGACTCGAGGAGCTCGAGAACGAGATGAGGAGGATCGTTCTTCATCATGTACGTCAAGTGTGACAACAGATCCTTGTGGGAAAGAAGCTCCCTTCGGCCTTCGGAATGCAGATATTTCAGACAGCTCAGCAAGAAGCGCACGGCATTGGCCCTGATGGTAGTCTTTTTCGCATCCTCCGGGCCTTCACCTAGATGGCCGATCTCGAGGTTTCGTCCCAGCGCTGTGAACGTATAGGCCCTCGCTCGAACGAAGCGTTTTGCGTATGCACCCCCGTCTAGGCACACAGCCTCGCGCAAAAGGCGCAGTGTAGGGGAGATGATGAAACCCTTGGATTTCTCCGAGGCCAAGTTTTTCGAAATCGCCTTGAGCTGTGGTTCTTGCAGCAGAGTTTGGCATATTCCATTACCATACGGCACGAGATGCAGTGAGTCTGAGATGACGTGGAGGAGAAGGGATAGAGCAACCACCACAGCCGACATGACACCCTCGTCATTGACCTGGATGGCAAAGGACCACATCTCCATAATATCGGGTAGATGAACGGCATCTTCGTTGGTCTCGTCTCGAGGCTTCACGCTGTCCAAGTAACTCCGCAGAAGTACCAGTTTGGGCCCTCGATCTTGGTCGGTCGAAAGAATGTCGTCGAGAAATCTCTTGAGAGATTGAAGCCCTAATGTGTCGCTCAGCATCAGCTACCAAAAGATACCGCCGAACCTCGAGTTCTTGTGCAAGGAGAGTACGGACCGTGGCGAGCGTTTCTCATGTCTTGGTCAAAGGTCAGAAGCCCGCGCAATTGCTCAGAAGAAGTAACATCCTCGCCAGTTGGAACTTCTTGCGCGAGCTTCTGGCGCTTGCGGAAAGCGGCAGCGCCGTCTGTGCCTTGAGCAGACCGCTTGGCCATCTGGAATGTTGGAGTTGACGGACAGACAGCCAGAATAAAATGCGACTTGAAGCTCGAATGTGCATCACATCAAATTGCACCAGACATCTTATCAATTCTGCCGGTTACTCTTTCCTGAGATTTTGACGTTTCTGCCAGTGGTCACCGCAGCCCCACTGTCCCGCGATGGACTCTCCACAAGACGATTTCAAACGACCACCACCTGGTCAGGACTCACATCTACCAAAGAGATCGAGCCAGACGAGAGCCAGACCGGAGCAGCTCCTCTCCGCATCGGCATGCATGGGTTGCAGAAACAGGAAACATCCTCTATGTGAAGGCATCCGTGTCAAAAATTTCAAGTACAGCGTGACACTGCCCGACGAACGACATGCTCTATTTTCTACCACTTACCTACCCGACTCGAGAGTCGAAACTATCCGGTCCGGAGGCCTTTGTGTGTGTACGGGGGTGTGTGTGCTGCTGAGGAGCAAACATGTCACTCGATGTTGCATCACAAACATATGGGATCGATAGATGGCAGCATTGGTCACGACACACACACACACTCTCGCGCAAACCTTAGACTGCTCCTAGTCAATCATGTGCTCTACGGGAGGCATCTTTGTGGACAGGCAGGTCCGAAGATGTAAGACAAACATGTATTCAACACATCGTTTTACGCCAAGCATTTCAACTTTGGCCTGACCGAGACTGTGGTGCACAGTCGCAAGCCATGCTCGGCACGAAGACTGGGGAATCTCATCCCCTCCTTATCGCGTCGTGCTCAGGGCGTGCTCAGGGCGTCTCCAGGGCGTGCAATGACTTGATCTTTGTCAAAAGAAAAAAGAAAAGTACAGGCTGCGAGATATGAACACCTCCATCACATCGGACGCACGTTGACAAAAGTTTGGATGAAATGGACAAGCTGCAGCTATCCCGTCTTATGCGATGCAAACGAATACGGGGACTTGGTCGGGTTTCCTCGCGCAGGAGAAGGGACGAAAGAGGCATCTCGATGCCAACAGGACCTACTCGACATGGCATCTTGACATTGCCAAGTGGGCCGGGAGGAGGGGATGCTCGCGACGATTGGCATCGTCAGAAAGCATTTTCCCATCAAATCATGGCTCTTGTTTCAGACAATCATGAACACCAGAACCACTTGGCCAATGTCTGCAGACCACGCGACGCTGACGGGAGGAGCCTGTGGTGAGACTAAAGACGCACTGCACGCAGCCTTGTGATAGAAATGCGCGTGCATCAGGGGCGGATGTCATCCCATTCAATGTTGACTCGCTGAGCTCAACTGACCATCTGACGCTCTTTGTCTCTTTGTGGGTCTTTCTGCATCTTGAAAGATGAAAGGGTGGCGCAAGACGAACATTGAAAGCGCCGCAAATAGCTCCAAGCGCCGACTGGCCGGCCATCTTTCCAGCATAGCCTATCAACTGCCCGTGATCACGCTGTCGCGCACCCTTCAATCCTGTGAAAATTATCTAGGTTCGACTGTCGTTCATCACGAAGAAGAGCTTTTTGTGGTTTGTATATTGGGTCACAATGGCCCAGGCTCTTCTGACCTCGGCCCCATTGAGGCTCTCGTATATCTTGCTGCTTTGTGCCTGTCCAGAAAGATTTTCGTCCACTTATACGACTCTCCCTTGTCTGGATTTGCATCGCCATCTTACAACAACTTATGTGAAACGCCGGTCGGCTATTCTTTCTGTGTGGCATTGTTTCACGTTTGTTCTTTTGCTCACTTCGCTCGCTTTTATTCACTCGCTTCTTGAACATGCTCTAGGACTGTAGCGAAAAGCAGTATTATATACATGTATATATTGACTGTATCATGAGGGACTCATCTTGAGCCTCCTGGAAACGGTTCGGAATCGTGGGTTTTCAGCTATAATGGTTTGTTTGGGTCCCTTTGGCTTTTGCTTCAAACGCGAGTCTCGTTCCGGTATGTAGGCCATCGATCGGCTTTGCCCACCGTGTTTGACTTGTGCATCGATTACCTGTCGCATCCTCGAAAGGTATTGGAGTGATGAGATACTGATCGTTTTTTCCTTTTTTTTTTACAGACAAGCAGAAGCCTGCCTCAATGGTTGTTAACCGTCAGCCGTACTTTTATCCGAGACCTGTTGGTCTGCCTGAATCCGAGTATCCAATTGCGGATTGGAGAAATCCAAAAAGCACCAAGAAGAGCGTCGGTCCTAGCCGTACGAGTTTCGTGAAGAGGAGCCGTTACAGTTCGGATGGTCCGTTGCGTCGCCCGCTCATTTCTGCACCATCGGATTTTCGTCATGTCCAGTCCGGGTCCTATCAGCTCGAAATCAAGACGTCTTCCAGTTCGCAGCCACTACCGAGGCCCGTCATTTCGGATCCTGATGTCTTTGTTGGACGAAAGAACACATCGCGTCCCTCGGAGCTTAGCATCTACTTACCGGACCATCAACGTATGTCGCCATTTTTGCCCCAATTTGAGTTTCCCAAGATCGCCACGCCAACGCCGCGCTCAGCTTATTGCGCTGAGCGGTCAGCGCAGGTCCATCATTTGTCTCGGCAGCAGACCTATTCATCCAGGTCGTTCCAAATTCCTCCTCCAGGCCAACTGGATGCTAGTCCTTCAACTACGCAAGGAAACGACAACACTCCACCACGGATTCCAGCCAAGTCAAAATATCGAGGTCGAGCTCGTACCGCCTCCGAGGTAGATGTAATTCGAGCACGCGTTGAAAGTGCTCTTATCGAGGTGGAGTATTTACAGAAGCAGATTGATAATGTAATCGAACGACAAAGTCTCTATATCACTAGTCGGCCATCGACCTCGCACTCGACGGCTCAGACTACGCCTTGTATGTTTTTTTTTTTTCTTCTTTTTTCTTCTTTTTCTTTTTCTTTTTTTCTTTTTTCCTTTCTTGTATTTCTTTTCTTAACCGTTTTGCGATTTCGTACAACTCAAATGGGGAGGGAAATTGTTTCTGGCCCTCGGCTTGTTTGCCATGTCGCTCACATTTGACATAGTGTCGATGCCTTCTTCCGCGGCACAGCCACTAGCAGCTCCATCATTTACCGAACGTCTTAACGCAGACGTGAATCGTCCGCAACCTTTGACCCTCGAGGGTCCAGGTCCTATGAGCTATCAAAAATCAGTTGACCAAGATAGAAGAAGGAGAAAAGATTGCACTCCTCCAAGTTGCCATGACGCAGCTTTACTACGTCCTCTGCCTCTTGTTCCCCGACCACCTTTGCGGAAAAAGAAATCCTTCTCAGCCGTGTCCACATGGCTGTTCTCGGACCAAGAGTTGACAAAGAAGGCCCATTTTGAACCAATCACGAACGAACCGAAATCGGTGAAGGGCAAGGATGGTTTTTATCAGATTGTATCTGGACCGCCTGGTCGGCGCAGCTTTGAGTCGTTCGACAGTATTTCGACTTGGCATACCGAGGATGAAGACCAAACGTCACCGACGACGTGCTCCCCAGGGGGCAAATCAATGTAGAGACGAAATTGGAATCCAGCGTTGGAACCTATGTATGTATAGCAATATTTGGCAGGATTGACGCGCGGCCTGGAAAGCCATGCGTCGTCGTCGCCATCGCCGTCCGCTCCGGCATGTAAGGCAGGCCCTTGCAGCGGAGCTCTCCTGGAAGGACTTGTAAACTAATAGATGATACCATTTGGAAACATTTTTTTTTTTTTTGTTGCCGCCAAGCATGATTGGAAGAAAAAGTTGAAACACAGCTTGGGAAAAAAAAATAATTGACATGTTCTGTGGGACACACGGACGTGAGAAGACAGACAAAACAAGCTTGGATCGAGTGTTGAAACAGACAAATGAATGGAAACAAGGGGCTGAGGATTGGTCCATGTGAGGATCAAAGGATTTCTTGCTCATTGTAGTGTCCCAAGCAGGCTTATGAGGGCATACTCTAATGGTCGGCACGGTATGACGTTGACGTTCGGCATCAATTGATGGTATTTTCAATGTTTCAACTCAGCATAGGGAATCAGGAGTGATACGAGTTGGTGCCGGCCCAGGAGCCCAAGTTGGCACGTCTTGTCTGGTCTGGCTGGTTCCTTGGTAAGTATCTTTGTACATACTAACCGGTAGGTGGGCTAGTAGGTACCTAGGTAGGTACCCAGTACCTACAATTTAGCGTAGATCTTTCTGTGCTTACTAAGTAGTGGTGGTCAATGCTTCCCCCCACCAGCCGGTTCGGCCAGGCCCCTAGGCTGGGGCTAGGGGCGTTCGATGGGGCACTCGGGGAGCAGGGGGCGCATTGTGTGTCAAAATCCGGATCCGAACAGGATTGGGCACACAGTAAATCTCAGGTCCAGCGGAGAATCGCTCAGGTCCAAGGTGGGCCGCGGAATGGCAGAATGGTATATGTTTTATATATGCATAGCACTTATAAATTATATAGTATAAAATCCTTAGAAAAAAGTAGGTTATAAATCTAGTCTATATATACAGGCCTATACATTAGCTTAGTATATATAAAATCTTTATTACTTAGCTTACTTTTTTTTTTTTTTTTTTCTTTATTCCCTTTATATT
>SRPU01000420.1:0-19423 GCA_018360185.1 Claviceps lovelessii | reverse complement strand
AAAAAAAAAAAAAAAAAAAACCCCAAAAAGAAAAACAATTTTAATTTCTCTTGGTTAGCCTTCGTTTTCTTTCCAGTTTTTGTCTACACCACGGAGAATAGTGCTTACTTTTTCTTTCAAGTCTTTCAGAACCTGATTTCGTTCGCGCTTGACGAGGTTGAGTTTCTTAAGAATCTCTTCAATCTTGTTGACTTGGTCCAAGACGCTCGGCCCGCTCTCCCCAAAATCAGTATCCAGCAGATTCGGCCCCGTATTCGACGGACTTGTTACATGACTGCCTCGGACACGCGCACGCGCAACAGCATTCCGGAACAGCTGATCGACCTCTCCATCTTCAGCCGCACGGCGCATCTCCTCGATCTCGGTTTCGTTTTGCCGAAGCTTTGTCGCAAGCTGACTATCGCTCTTCAAGGCCTCGTCCAATGCATCTCGATAATTCCGCATGTCTGACCGCAGCGTCACGGTCAAGCGGGAACTTGGTTGCTGGGTCCACTCGCTCTCGTATTTTGACCGCATCTTCTCGCAAACGCTCTCCTCCATGTCCAACTGCTTGGAACTGAAGTCGAGCGTTGAGACAATCGCTTCTTTCTCAGTTCGCAAATGTTCGAATATCTCGGCAGGATTCTCGTGATCAGCAACATCGCTGCACCACTGCCGGAAGTCTTCGTCCGGTAGGACATCCTGGTCGAAGCCCCCCTTCAGGACCTGTAACGCGCCGGGCAAGCGCAAGTAGTCCAGGCTGGCGGCCATTTCTCCATTCGCTGTGTCGACTCTTTCTGTTTCCGCTCGGATCAATTTCGCCTTTTCTTCGTCATACAGACTCGCTGATTCGGTGACTGCCATGGGGACGATTTTGGCAAAGAGATCCGGGCCAGTGATTCGCTGCATGTCCTGTCCGGCGTACATTTCACTCACGGGGATAGGTTTGGAAGCAGGGAGCTTTGCAATCGGCGGAAGACTAGCTTCGGCAGGAATTGTGTGATGGTAGAGGAAATCGTTGTCCTTGAGGGCTTCTCGAAGTTTATCTTGAACTGTGGATAATTGTCTTTTCGACATGTCGTGCAAGGTACTGCCGCATTCCGCACTGAGATTCGAATTGACTGGCACTGAGGACGGAAAGTTGCGTGATTGTCGTTCGGCTTCTTTCGCTAGTGTTTCTGCTACCTGCAGACGAGCGACGGCAATACCATGCTGACTCGATTCGTCATCAACAATTGCTTGGTAGTACTGTGTCTTGGAGTTGAACAGATTGGTTTTGATCTACTTGTTATGATTTGGATCAGCACGGGTTTTTTTCGTTTTTAATTGAAACCCCTTCTAATGCCGTCTCTTCACATATACATATAAAGACGGGGAAGTCTGCGTACCTGTACCATGGTCAGCCAGACCTTTTCGAATATTGCCCTATTGACGTTATCCTGCACGCCCTCAATCGACTGCCCGTACAAATAACCCGTTTGCGAAGCCAGCTTGGCAAGCAGTCCGACCTTTTTCTGGTCAGCCACCTGTTTCTCCAAAAACACCTCTTGTGCCTGAGCAAGCATGATGCTGATCAAGGTCTTGACTGTTTCTCGGCTCAGATCAAACGACGGCGCGTGGAGGAAATTCTCGTTGATGTAGGTGTACATTCCGGCGGACGCCTGGAACGAGTGGTAGGCGATCTTGAGAGAGGACTCCTCTCCGCGATTTTGAAAGACTGCATAACAAGACAGCACGGCGGAAATGTTGAAGATGATGGAGGCCTTTTCGAAGGCGAGAGAGTATTGGGTCGTCGGTTTGTGGGTGAAGGCGTCGAACCTATTCCAGGAGGAGAGAGTTGGTTAGTTGGCGGACTGGTGCTGGCAACGTGATGTATAACACGCCGGTTAGAATTTCTTCCTTTCCTTCTCTTTTCCTTGTCTTCTGCTCTCTCTCTTTTCATCTTGGTGAAGGACATGAGTTTCCATACCAGGTAAAGGCTATCTTGATGTGCTGTTCATCCACAGGAAACCGCAGGTCAAGCAATTCCAGCTGGCCATAGTACCTGTACAGCATATCGCGCCCCGATGTGCTCTCCTTGCCCACCCCACGTACATCCTGCCGTAATCGGTTCAAGGTAGCGCACTCCTCGGCGTAGCGCTCGGGATCGTCTCCATAGCTCTCTCGGATGTAGGCTTTCAGTGGTGTGATCCAATCGACTTCGTTGGTCGCCTTCAGAGGCACCGATATCATGGGAGACTGAGGCATATTGCCGTTGGCGTCGGATGGATGGCGCCCGTTGTTTGTGGCAGGTCAATCTCCGGCTCAAGAGGGCCTGGAAGCCCGTCTGGGATAGAAGACGTATGTATGTATGTAGGACGTATGCAGGGACAGGACTGTACAGAGCGGAAGCGGCAGCGGACAGCGGCAGCGGACAGCAGATCAATGATAGCAGATAGCACAGACAGCTATCGCAGCAGCTGTTACAGCAAAGCTATCCCGCCCAAGCTTCACAGCACCGTTGCAATATACCACCAGACCAGAGCCACAGAAAACAGTCTACACCCCAGAGAAACGGTATAGACAAAGCTCCAAAAGGGAATTGATCACACAGTCGCCCTGCAATGCGGCCAGTCACGAAAAAAAAGAAGAAGGAAAAAAGAAAAAAAGAAAGTCTCCTGACGTCGTGGAATCGAAACGGCAAGCGGGTTCTGGTCGGAATCGTAGATGCAGGTACGTTGGGGAAGGGGTGGTGGGAGGAGAGACGCTGTGGACGGGGACGAGGGCGGGCGTGCAAGAAGGCGAGCCGGGGAATAGGGTTCGAGGCGGGATTTCGCGTTTCTTGTCGGGCTCGGGCTCGGGCTGGGGCTCGGGGATGGGAAATTGGAACTGGAATAGGAACGGGAGTCTGAGGTCTGGTTGAATAGTGACACGAAGACGCAGATGATGTCTGGTAGAAGCGGGGGTGGTGCTGCCGATGTGCGTGGTGTGAGGGAGCGTCGATGTTTATTGCAGATCAGGCGGGCCGTGGTGGTGGTGGTGGTGGTGGTGGTGCTTGTTCGCCCCGTTGAGCCCCGGCCAGCTGTCAACGTATGACGCCAGCAACCCGCACCTGGCCAGACACGTCACAGCTGCGCCCAGCTGCCCAGCTGCCCAGCTGCCCAGCCCAGCAGCAGCAGCAGCAGCAGCTGTTCTCAAGCTGTTGAATGTCCACGATGAACAAGCATCAACGACGGGATCCCCAATATTCCATCAATCAATGCGCATCCTTCCCATCCATCCATTTCTACGCGCCCGGCCACAAAACCGACCCATTCGGCACCAGCGTGCGGCGCCCAAACAAGACTGCATCATGTCATGAGTCTGTTCCAGACGATTGCTGGATGCTGCTTTGCCTCTGGCTGTCATTCATGGCCCCGCTTCCCCCGGGGCAGCACCTCGTCGACATCACGATTGGTCAAGCTCCCGCGCTTCGTTTGCGCCACGGCCCCGTCATTGGGGGCCACGACTTTGCGGGACGGACTGTACGGACTATATTACGGGCTGTATAGAATGTTACGGGCTGTAGAATGTTACGGGCTGTAGAATGTTACGGGCTGTAGAATGTTACGGGCTGTAGAATGTTACAAGCTGTATAGAATGTCACAGGCTGTATAGAATGTCACAGGCTGCATAGAATGTCACGAGCAGTCATGCGTCGTCACCCATTGTCAACTACCTAGTAGGTAACCAACCATGACACCAGCTCTCCCACCTTCCATCGCGATGCGCTCGTTCTAATAGTCAACAATACATGAGTTATCCAGCCCACATACGCGCCACCATGACAAGCCAACCAGAAAGCAAGTCATTATGATAACAAAAAATATTTATCCTAAAACCCGATGCAAAAATGTCACGCATTCCAGTTGCCCCCCCCCTCCTTTTGTCCGAGAAACTTTCATCGCTCATGACTGACTAGGTACTAGGTATACACACTCTCTGTGACAATGTTGACCTGCAATCCTCTTTCCGCCATCTCAGCATCCTGCAGGAATTCCATGGGCATGCAGACCAGGTGGCCTTTGATCTGGGACAGTTTGGCTCGTGCTTCCTCGGGAGGCATGAATTGATCGTAGATGTGACCAGCTTTGACGCCCCGGGGCGGGAGATAGCGATCGTAGTCTTCGAAATTTTTGACTGAATCACTGTTAATGTGGTTCTGCTGCACAAATATATACATATATATACATATATATATACACATATATATGAAGAAATAGGAAATATCAACTCACTATGATCGTCCGGGTCTGCGTGGAAAACGTTTCTGAAAATCTTGGTATTATTGTGTGCGTTGCCCATCCACGTCTCCCACAGTTCTTCCGACAGCGGGTCTGCGACAAACTCCCACGTGTCGTCCCGATCAAAGACATCGTTTTCGGCGACCACGTTGGGGGGCTGGGCATTGATGTCGTCCTTGGCATCCAACTCCTGGGGTGGCAGCAGGCCAAGATGCTCTCGCCAAAGATAGCGACGTAGGGTGGCGGCATGATAGCCAGCTTCGTAAGGCTTTCCGTCCATGGTCGTCTGGATTTTGCGCGTGTCCTCCATGACGATGCTGAGCTCGCTGTCATGATCTCCCAGCTGACTTCTATCGTTCAGGTTGCTGGATCCGCAAATCACGATTCGATCATCGGCGATGAGCAGCTTGGAGTGGATGTACAGTTCCTCTTGGATCCAGTTTTTGATCTCAGACTCGTCGTCTTCTTCATTACCCCACGGCTCGTCGTGCAAGGTGCCCTCGACCCTCATGGCACGGTGTGCAACTGTCGCTGCCGAGATGACATTTTCCGAGCCCTTCTCCTTCTCGAATATTTCTCGGGCCATCTTGGCATCTTCGGCGGCCTTCTTTTGTGCGCTCGTCATGTTTTCCTCCCTCTTCCGCCTTTGCTCCCTAGCATGCTTGCGCCTCAAATGGCGCAGGTCGCCAAGTCGACCGGGTCCGTCATCGTCTGAGCCGCTGGTGTCATAGCCGTGAATGCCGCTCGACATGATTTCCTCGGCCTCCGCCCGCTGAACCTGTTGATAGCTTATTCCGGTCTTCTTCTCGGCTTCGCAGATGGCCCGGGTCTTGTTCAGGCGGTCGTAGGACCGCAGATTGAAGAAGAACATGTACTGCGTCGGATCGACACCTTGCTTCCGGATCTGGCCAAAAATGGAATGCTCGCCTCGACATATCGATTTGTACTGATAGTCCATGATGGCGCGCGTGCCCGAGGCAGCATTCTCGCGGAGATCTCCAGCAAACCCGGGAATGGCGGGGATGAGGATGATGATGCGGAATTTCCGACCCTCGTTGGCTGCGCGGACAACTGCCTCTACTATGGCTTGGCCGATGGTGTTGTGAATTGGAGCTTGCTGGTTGCCTGTGGCCGTGATGAAGAACTGGTTCTCGATATAGACATAATGCTCCGCCTTGCGAATGATTTCGCAGTAGGCATTTTGGATGGAGTGGTCTTTGAGAATGCCACTGGACCAGTCGGCACTGGATCGCACGAGTTGGGCGCGGACGGTGCCCCTGTTACCCAGGTTCTTGGTGCTGAGCGGTGACAGAGGATGCTTTACGTATTGTCCGACAGGATGCGTGGGCCGCTGGACACCGACCAAGTCCTCGTCTTCGCCCTCGCGTCCTTCCAACACGATCCAGTCGAAGCGCTCATCCCGCTTGTACTTGTCTCTCTTGACAAAGTTCCAGCGGAGGACGAAATGCTCGGCAATGTCAAAGACACAGGGGCCAATGACGGCCATGGCGACATCGTGCCAGGGCATACGACCATATTCGGCCTTGCTCAGCTCGTTCTGCTCCCAGTCCTGAACCTTCTTAAAGTCCATGATTCGATTGTTGTTGAAGTCCTGACCCGGCCAGATTTCCTCCGAAACACCCTCCGGGTGAACATCAGACAGGGGATGCTGACGAGCGTCCCAGCGACCAAAGCATAGATCCAGCCCACCGATAAAAGCCATGGCGTAGTCAATAACAATAAACTTTTCGTGGTGCGCCCAGTACACGGTCATGTCGGCAGCGTTCTCGAACACGTTGTGATCCGGATGCCTCATGACGCGGATGTTGCCGTAACCAGGAGTGCCCTCGGGGCAAAGTGCATCAAGGGCCTGCTTTGTGTGGCGAGAGTTGCAAGTCAAGGCCGCCTCGACTTCCTTGTAGACGTTTACGTAGATTTTGACACCAGCCTCGGCCCTCCTCTTGAGGATCTGGTCCAGCCGATACTCTTGCTTGTGGTAGGGTGGTCGTCGCAGAAACAATTCCGGGGAGAGCCACCAGTCGCAAATGTAGATGGATTCTTGGGCCTGTTCAAGCGCAACGGAGACGGCCCAAAAATAATCACAGCCGTCGACGTACCACTTGACGAGATTTCCTTCGCGCTCAGGAAAGAAGGACTCGAACCTATGGGATTGACAGATTGCCGAGCGCTTCTCATCACAACGTTGTTCGTGTTCTTCGTCATGGCGGTGACCCTTGTTGAACTAGATTTCAGTTGGCAGGTAGTAAGTATGCAGTATGATGAGTGTACACAGGAGCGGCAGAAGCCTGAAGTGCGGTTGAAGTAAAAAGGGGAAAACAGAAGACGATTTCTTTCTTTCTTTTTCTTTTTTTTTAAAAAAAAAAAAAAAAAAATGAGCACTGTGAGATATACACACCAGATTACCGAATTTCCCGATTTGATGTCTGCAAAGAGCGCAAAATGTCAGCCGCTGTGCCATTCTCATTCCATTTCCTCCTCCGTCACTCAACACCATCGCTCGTCACCATCCCCGAGAGAAAAGAGCCAAGAGACAATCCCGGGACAACCGACTTTTTGTTAATCAATGCAGCTTTGGCGTCGTGAAGCTTGGACTCGCTCAGCTTGAGGCCATCCATGAGGCCATCCATGAGGCCTGAAAAGCCACCGTGGCCATTAGAGCTTTCAGGCTCCGCCCCGGTCAGGCCGGTCTGGCCGGTCTGGGACATGTTCTATTGCTGCAAGTAAAAGCGGTGATGGTGATGAAGCACGAGTAAAGCAGATGTTTGCGTGTCCACTGTCTGACGAAATGGGGAGGTCGTACGTGTATATAGGCCAGGAAATCGGGAATGGGCTGAGCCTAGCCTCGAGTTCTCTCCAAGGAACACAAGAGCGAGGAGTCAGGATAAAAAATGAAAAGGTGTCCGGTGTGTTTGTCTGCTGATCCTTTGTCTGGAGTCTAGAGTCTGGACTCTGGTCCAAGTTGGGGAAAAAAAAGTGGCACTAACCCCCGAGTCCTGGCAAGCTGAGCCGTTGACGGGCCCGTTGGACAACGGCTGGTGCTTGCCGCCTTTTGACATGCACAAACTGCACGTCTGGTCTGGACTCGGGAATCTCCAGTCTAGCATCAAGCATCAAGCATCAAGCATCAAGCATCAAGCAGGCAATGCACTTTCGATGCATCGCTGGCATCGGGCCATCTGGACTGTCCAGATGCTTTTCGAGGCACCCTCCAAGGCACTCAGAAACCCCCCCCCCTGAGACGTCTTTTCCCCCGCTGTGACGTCACCAGGCATCATGCCGTCATGGCTGAGCTTGATGCTGGCCTTTGGGGGAGAGAGGGGGGTTGGTTTCACAGCTGGACGATGGGTACGGGGAAAATAGCACGGCATACCATGGCAGTGTCATCACGGGCTGATTTGTGTCCTTGTTCAAGGAATGATGGACGATCCAAGTTCACGAATGCCGTGAATGCCCACGAGCAGAAGACTGCCTCATTGCACAGTGCACAGCCACTACTACACACTGCCCATTGACACGCTGCTGTTGAGGCGCCGGCTTCCGAGTTTTGAGGTGGCTGGGGTGCGTCTCGTGGCAATTGAGCTCGCGGTATCCTCGGGACTAGTCTTCGGCCGACATACTATCTTGCCAGTTTCTTTGTTCGATTTAATCTTCTTGTCTTTGTCTGTTGGACCGGACCTGTTGTCAGGTTATCCCTCGAATGTTTCAGATTCCAGAATCATGCACATACTTTCCTGCTACCAAGCTGACGTTCAAAAAATGACATGACCCCTCCTCGTTTTGCAGCTTGAACCCCGCAATGCACAGTGCACGCTGCTGCTTCTGCGCGTCACCGCACACGTTGTCCACTTGACCTCACCCCAAGAGACATCGAGTCCAACCTCGTCCTTCTTCATCCCCGACTCGACTCGTGAATACTTTTGCTCCCCGAACCGTCCACTCCTTTTTTTTCTTTTTCTTTTTCTTTTTCTTTTTTTTTTTTTTTTTCCAAACCGAGACAATCGTCCGAACCATGTCGGCTCCCGCTATCCCCTCCGGTGGCACCATCGTGCAGACCTTCAAACTGTCCTTTACCGACGTCTCCATTGACGCTGACAAGGGCAATGCCGTTGATACTACCCAATTTCTCGACGCAGCCGAGTCTCTGACCACCATGTTTGGTACGTTGTCTGGAGAGAGACGGACGGCCTTGTTCCGTTCCTGTGTGAAATACTGGCGCACCTAATTCGGTTTCTTTTGACTTGCGTAGATGTCATGGGAGCGGTTGCTTTCTCCCCCGTCAAGTCCGACATGCTTGGTAACATCAAGGCAAGTTCCCTCTCTCTGTCAAGTTTCCATTCTCTGTGGATGTATGCGTGCGCGTGCATATGTGCGCGTGTGATGGTTGAATCATTGTTCCAACAACGCTGACCTTTTTTTTTTTTCTTCCCAATAGAAAGTGCGTGATAGACAACTCGCCGCGCCCGCAGAATCGGAAAACATCCAAGACCTCTGCCGAAACGAACTCAAGGCAAAGAAGCACACTGCCACCGAGGGTGCCCTCTGGCTAGTTCGGTACGGCGTGTGCCCTTGCTAGTTGCTCCATGACTTGTTGTTGTTTCTTTTCTTCTTTGACGCATTGATGACGCGTCTCCTTCTCCTTCTCCTTCTTTTTTTCCCTCCCCCCCCTCCTCCTCCTCTCCCACTAATCATGCTTCTTGGCGGAAACGTAGTGGCCTCGACTTCACCTGCAGTGCGCTGAGCTCTAACCTCGCCGATCCCTCCAAAGAACTCTCCGACTCCTTCCGCGGCGCCTATGGCCACACTCTCAGGCCCCACCACAGCTTTATTGTCAAGCCCATCTTCAGCGCCGCCATGAGCGCATGTCCTTACCGCAAGGACTTTTACGCCAAGCTTGGTTCCGACGACGCCAAGGTCCAGCAGGACATGCGCGCATATCTGGCTGCCATGGAGAAGATTGTGGTCATCTTGAAGGGCTTCCTCGACAGCAAGGAGGCCAAGTGGTAGAAGAACATGGGCTTTGCCGAGAAAAGGGGGGGGGGGGGGGGGGGGAGCTTGAAATTTTTGAAAAATAAAAGCCATACTTGACAATTCCGTGCGATACTAGCCAAGGCTATAGTTTCTGTTCGCAATGTGTACTTGCTGCAGTGTATACGTCAAAGGATACAATCTAGAATATGTATCCGGATTTTTCTCAAAGGGGAGCAGACCTGGAAAACATCCCTCGTTCAACACAGGCCAAGTCATTCTTGACCTTCCATTCTATTCTTACGCGCAACATCTCGTCAGACTCAATGCGGCCAACATGTCCGCGGTGATTTCAGTTCCCCCTCGTTGCGTAAGTACCACATAGAGATCCATTGCACTTACTCGTGATGTGATGGCTGCTTTCTTTTATTCTTTACTTTTTTGCTTATTGTACTTGTTTTATTCATTTTACTCTTTACTTTACTTTATTTTTTATTTTTTATTCTTATTCGTCATTCTTCTTTTACCCTCTTTCTCACCTATCTTTTCTTCTTCTTCTTCATTTTTTATGTTTTCCCCTTTCTCTTGTACGCTACCCATATTCCCATCCCACCCACTCCCCCCAATACCTCGCCTCAACCGCATCCACATAACCGACATGCCGTCAAGGTCAACCCGAACCAAGATACATGTGGTGCGTGACCGAGAACCTCTGACACCGTGTGGGTATTGTGAATGCAATGGACTCTGTGGATTGGGAAGTAGCTGGCAAGAAGCTAGAAAGGAAAGCTAAAAAAAAAAAAAAAAAAAAAAAAACGAGAGAGAAACGAGAGAAAAAGACAGGTTCTTATGATTATTCTTTTCATCCCAACCATTGCACCACACGTCTAATTCGCTACCACAGTCTCAATACCCTGCCGGGTACCAATTTTGACCACTCAGTCTATGCATCACAATACTACACATCTCCAGACCGGCAAAATGAAGGGGGGGGGTTCCCCCACCAACAGAGCCACTCGGATCAGGTCCCACAGGTCTTAGGACTCAGGATGCTTTCGTCCGGACGCCGACGGACGGACAGGCACTCGCGGACATGCCGCGCACTCTGGAGTCTAGACTAGAAGTCTACCGAGTACTCATACGAGAGGCACCAGCGCCAGCGGTGTGGCGTTTCCCGCGCCTCCGATCCGTCGGGTCTGCCGGGTCTGCCGGGTCTGCCGCTGACAAAGATACACGTAGAATCGGGATGGCTTCTCTTCTCCTCCTCCACCCTCTTCTCCTCCTCCACCCTCTTCTTCGTCTTTCTTTTCGGTTCTTTTTTTTTTTTCTCGTTTTGTGCACGTCGCTGCTGTGCGGCATCTGGTGGGGCGGGCCGGGGGGGGGGAAAGTCGTCTTGGGTTTACCGTTTGAGGATTTGACCATGGAATCTGGAATCCGGGATATTGGAGAGGCTGTGGTGGTACCAGACATATTACAATCACTATCCTACTATCCCCGCCACGTGCCACCTCTCACATCACCATATTAGAGTACATAAAACTACCTACCTACATAGATAGGTACTTTCAATATACTCATACCTACCTATAGTGGGTCGTGTACTTACATGTTGAACCCATTTGGCCGATCCAAAAAGCACTAGATCACGGTGACACCGGTGAGACGTGCCACAAGGCAAATATCCCCGTGAAATACGTGCATTGTCCAGCCATTGTGCTCTCGATATCTAATACTCTATAAAACAGCTCTGTCTGTCTAACGTGTCTACAGTAAAAAGTAAAAAGTTAAAAGTAAAAAGAGAGGGAATGCTCCTGAAATGACACGGTGACCTTTGATTTCCCGTTCCTCTGCACAGAATATAAGAATGCATGAAAGGTCCCCCCTTTTTGCGTGTTATGGTGCACTTATTCTCCACGCCTTGACATATTACGTCTCGATGTTCCGTCTGCTGTTTCTAAATATTGCGACTCCTTGTGGTTCGTTATCATCTCGTTCGTATGCTGATTATAGTCGCGTCCTCGTGTTGGTGTGTTGGCGTATCGGCGTGATGAAAATGAATAATTTTTTTTTTTCAATTTTTTTTCCAAATTCTTTTTGTGCTCTTTTGAATCACTATCTCATAGATCTTGACCGGATTGACAAATACCGCGGTCGTCTGAATCGTGACTTTTGGGAACGCATCGAAGAGCTCACCGACACCTGGTCACTCTCGCAGTCTCGACCCAGCCATCGAGAAATTCTTTCAATTGCTTTGCCATATTCTATCGAGACGCTCTCCTTGGGCGTTATGGGCGGAGGCTTGTCCCACGCATGCCTTTCTCCTTCGACGATACGGACAGTACATGGCACGTCGAGGCGCTCCAATCGCTCAGCGAATCGGACGCCTTCGGCCAGTAGCATGTCGTACTCGCAGAGAATCATGTGTATATGCGGCAGCTTCTTCAACAAGTCATCCGGCATCAGTCCGGGTGACATTCTAAGGTCAGTGCGCTGGCCCGTTGGGACTGATGGATAGAAATACGAAGCGTCAAACAAATCCGTTATTGAGGGAGGTAGAGTCATCTCTGGTCGAGTACAGCTTTGGCGTTTTCCTGGCCGGGTGATAGTCACGTCCAGCGTTGGATAGAAAAGAATCAAGCCGAGGATCGAAGGCGGCGGGTTTGGTAAGCAGTAGTCCCATCTCGAAGGGTCCTGCAAGACAATCCAGCTCGTTAAAGCATTCGTTGCCCCCGCGGAGAAGCCAGACAGGATAATGCGGTCTGGATCAATGCCGAATTCTGATGCTCGTGATGCAATTTGAATAATGGCATCTACACAATCCTCCATTGGTGTGGGAAAAGGGTAGCTAGGAGCCAGTCGGTAGTTGACTGTGAAGACGACGGCATCGACGTTACAGAGAACCGTCCCTACCCATCGAGCATCATCAGTACCTTGACCCATAACCCATCCGCCGCCGTGCAGATTGATGACGGCAGCACGTGTTCCGATGGATATCCGAGGCGGATTCCAAACCTCCACCTTGATCTTTTGCTTTCCCTTCCAGCATGACAACGTCGAGTCGAGCCAGATATCTCTGGAAGGGTACGGCGCCGGGGGTTCAGACCTGTTGTGGAAGCTGAAACACAAGCTGGAGGCGTAGCGAAATGCCTGAGCCTTTGCGTTGAGATACCACCTGGAATTGGACTCGAGAGGGTTGTCGTAGTCGTCGCCAATGTCCGAGGCTGCCGAACTGGGTACGGCTGTGGTGAGGGCGGATGGCCCGGTGAGCTTGACCGGAGGTGAGCACCTGGGCTCTGTGGAAGTCACGGCCCGCTCAAGTCCGTCGGGACGACCATGAGGCAGGTCGGTAAAATCTGCAGTCCTCTGGTCGAGCTTGAGAGGGGCCAGAGATTCGATACGGGAGTCAATGGAAGGCTCGGGCTCCATGTTCTTTCTTTGTCCGTATGGGGATGGTGGTAAGTGTGACGAGCTATTCCAGCTTGCAAATCAGCTTCAAGCGGACAGCGGGATTTTCCGCGACAGCGAGGCGAGAAGATCCCAAAAAGCCGCACAGCGTGATATCAGATTGGAATCGGAGGAATAGTGGCAGGTATTTTGGTCTGTCTCGAACACAAAATTCCAATCCGAGATGAAAGGGGAAAATGAGAAAGTGGAGAGGAGTGCCCTTTGGTGGTGAATCAACCTTTCCAACTGGATGATGGCGACGAAACAACAACAACAACAACGACACATACAATCAAGTATGCTGCGATGCGCTAACCACTAAGCAAGCCAAGCGATCCAGGACTCGGAGAAGTCGGGAGAGTTGTGCCTAGGCTGGCGCGAAGGTTCTCGTGAGGTGATATCTGATGAGCGGCGATGGCAGGGCGGAGATGAGCCCACGGTCAGTCTGTCGTTAGGGTAAATACCAATGATGAAGTGATGGGAGATAATCGACAAGATGCGTTCGATAATTTACAGGACAAGTAACCAGGAACAGGGGCAGACAGATGTCGTCTAGTACATAGTACGCAGCAGGTAGGTGGCTACTACTCGACCTGGTCAAGTATTCAGTACTCGTTCTTGGTCAACCACGCCCCACACCGCACAGTCGTGCCTCGCACCTTCCCAGGACCCGATCAATTGCAATGAGTGACGTCACGACACCTCGCCGAACGGGGGCACTTGCGAGCGACTCGGACCTAGAAGGAAAGAGTAACTAGCTTGACGTTCCAGGGGCTGTCGACTTTGGGTGACTCGAGGTGCAAGAGTTTCTGATCTGCATGTGATTCCAAAGCCAAAGTCCAAGTCCAAGTCAATCCTCAATGCCCAGCGAACTCGTAGTGTACATGCTTATGCCTAAGCAGACCAGAATTTGTGTGACCAAGCAAGCCCAAACACACCCAAAGCACGCCGGCCCTTGATTCACAATAACAAGGAACAGCACACGGAAGCCGTCAATGCATGCAATCACCCCGCCCTAGCAAGGATACGTACGAGCCGGGGGGGGGGAGGTGGAAGAGGGGGGTCAAGTCGGAAGGTCCAACCACTCCGTCAGGCCGGATTGGCGACTTGGCGCTGGCTGCCCCGGCGCGCCGCCAGGCCTCGATGTACCCCGCTGGAGAGCCCTGCTGGGAGTGTGCTGCTGCAGCGTCACTGGTGCCGACGGCAAGCAGGCGACCAGGGGCGGCTAGGGGCGACTTAGGTGGGCGACCACAGGCGGCGGGCTGCAACGGGGCCGTGGACCTTCCCCTGTGACTCGTGAGTGCTGGAGTGCTGGCACTGGGGCTTGCACCAGACGGGCTGATACTGGCGCCCCGATGCACGCAGCACCACTTGTTCAGTCAAATTTGCTCCAGACCAGACGGAATCCAGACGAAATCCAGACGAAATCCGCACGAAATCCAGGACTGCACCGAGTCGTGGCCTGGCCGGCTTTTGCTTGCTGCGAGACTAATTGAGGAACTAAAATAAAAAGACTGAATCTTGCGCGCATCGACAATCAATGCTTCACTTTCACTCGAGCCCGTCCTGCACAAATCTTGCACAATCTCCCACATTTCTATCCTATAACAAAGGCTCGACAGTCGAAACTGGCAACCTTTTTTTCTCCCCCCCCCCCCCCCCCCTTTGCATTCTTGACCTGTCTGTCTTATCCGCTTCCGGCGCTCGTTGTCAGCTGTGGGCCGTATCTCGCCCCTCATATTCAAAATCAAGTCGACGAGTCGAGTTTGTCGAGTTGTCGGCACATACAAATATCGACGCGTCGGAATCTCGCCGTTTTGCGCCGCAATAGTCTATCCGCCACAGGAGCTCAGTCGATTCGCTCGCAGCAACTCGCACACCCTCGCTGACGGCGTCAGACAAACAGACACACACACACGCCGACGTCACCCAGCGTCAGACCGTGGCCATCACCACCCGGCTGCCTCTCGTGGTCCTTGGAACATTGATCGCATCCTGCATGTGCAGCTCCGGTGTCACCGACTCACGACGACTCCCCATTTGGCATTGACCGCGGCCTGACGGACCTGCTCTTTCCTCCTCGCCCTGTTTCCGTCAACACGTTGGGCGACCAATTGGCTTCAAGCTTGGTGACGTAGTGACGTGCAGCTGGTGCCAGTGCCGGGTCCTCGGACGTAAGTCTCCGCTAGTCCAGTTCGGTACCCCGTTCGCTCCCTTGTTTTGTCGCCGACTGCACCCTGTCAGGCCCAGCCACTAGTCGCCTCTTGTCGCCTCTTGTCGCCTTTTTCTTTTCTTTTTCGTTCATTCATTTCTTCTTCTTCTTTTCCCGGCACCATCATCTAGATACCAAGTTTCTCGTTTGTTCCCAGGTCGACAGGCATCGACAGCGAAGAGCACGCACGGGGCTTTTCTTGGTGATTCCTACTCACTGCTCAGTACTGAGTCTCGACTCCCGACTTTTTGACTCCCGACTCGCAAACACACAAAACTCTTCACCTCAAGTTCTCCATCGCCGCAGCAGGCACGCAAGCCAATATGCCTGGCCCTTCTGGCATGTTCGCGCCCGTGGCATCCGCCTTCGGCTTGGCCCGTTCTCGCAGTAACCGTGTCTCGTCTTCGCAGAAAAAAGGCGACGTCACAGACGCCACTTACACGGCCGACTGGACGAATAGCCCCCCCTCGGGAGTCTCAAGCCCAAGCTCAACTCCAGCCTCAACAAGAAGTCCAGCCCCATCTAGCAGCGCCTTTGGTAGTCATAAGCGTCTCTCCAGAATGAACGACAATGCTCCTGTTGTCGCCGAGGGCTCCGGTGCCCCCAACCTCGACAAGCTCAGTCTGACCAACTATCGCGCAGAGCTCGAAAAGCTCAACGACAGGTCGCAACGCTCCAGTTCAGAGAAGAGTCGAGACTCGGGTCGTTTCAGTATGGAGAGTGGTCGCACCAGCATGAGTGCCGACTGGCCTATCCATCCTCTCGAGCTCCATACTGTTGCCGAGTTGGACCAGCTTCCTATCGGGACTGAAGTGACCTTTCGGGCCCGAATTGCAACTCAGCGTCAGATGTCAAAGAATCTCGACTTCCTTCTCTTTCGCGACCAGACACACACCGTCCAGGGTGTGCTGTCCCGTGAATACCTCGACATGGTGCGTTGGGTAGAAAAATTAAATTCCGAGTCCCTGGTACAGGTCCATGGATCTCTCAAGTCGCCCCCCGAGCCGGTTCGCTCGGCCACTCACTCAGGCGTCGAGGTCGAGGTATACTCGATTCATCTGGTCAATGCCGCTCACGGCGCGCCATTTACCAACTACAAACCCCCAGAGACTTTGCGCAACCGCTTGACGTCACGAATTCTCGACCTTCGCCATCCTTCCAACCAGGCCCTGTTTCGCATTCGCTCTCTAGTCACGCGCACTTTCCGTCAAACGCTGGAGGAACAGGGCTTTGTCGAGATTCACACCCCTAAACTGCAGCCCGCCGCCACAGAAAGTGGTGCCGCGGTGTTCAAGGTCAACTACTTCGGCCGAAACGCCTTTTTGGCGCAGAGTCCACAACTAGCCAAGCAAATGTCCGTCTCCGCCGATTTCGGCCGCGTCTTTGAAGTCGGACCTGTCTTTCGTGCGGAGAATTCAAACACACATCGCCACCTTACCGAGTATACTGGACTGGACATTGAGATGGCGATTCAGCACGACTATCATGAAGTAATTGATGTCATTGATGAATTCCTCAAAGCGGTCTTCACCGTTGTCTATGCGATGCCCGAGGTCAAGGAGGTTCAAAAACGGTGGCCCAGCCGAGAATTCAAGTGGTTGGAAGAGACGCTGATACTCAATTTCGAGGATGGAATTCAAATGCTGCGGGACGATGGTCGGGACGTGCCCATGGAAGACCTGTCGACTGCTGATGAGATGCGTCTGGGCGAGCTGGTCCGGCAGAAGTACGGGACTGATTACTACGTCTTGGACAGGTTCCCAGCCAGCGCTCGACCATTCTACACCGTCAAGGACCCCGATAACCCTTTCTGGACGAGATCGTTCGATATCTTCGTCCGCGGTCAAGAAATCTGCTCAGGCGGCCAGCGTATCAATGATGCGACAGAATTACGCGAGAGCATGCGAGCCGCAGGCGTTGGCGAAGACGGTATGGAGGACTACCTTGCCGCATTCGACCTTGGCGCCCCTCCACATGCCGGTGCAGGCCTTGGTCTGGAGAGAATCGTCGCCTGGATGCTAGAGCTCGGTGACGTTCGATATGCGTCGCTGTTCCACCGCGATCCCAAGTCCCTGCCGGAGCGGCCTCCGTCCCTGCCTCATCCAGAAGCGGACACGACCAAGCCTCTCCAGAATGGCGAGATGCCTCCCGTTGAGAAGTTGATCGCCAATTATGGCGATGCTTCTAATACCTCATGGCTCGACGAGCGCTTTCAAATATGGAGACATGCCTCTGGCGCGGCGGTTGGCTACGTCAAACAAGACAAGTTTGCCATGGTTACGGGTGATCCTCTGTGCGACGCCAGTCAATACAAGGAGATTTGCTTGGCCTTTGTCAAGTTTGTCCGCACGGAATTGAAACTCACTCCGGTATGGTTGCTGGTATCCTATGATGTCCAGAAGATACTCGCCAAGGAGATGCGCTGGCGGACTCTTTCCTGCACCGAAGAACAGCGTGTCGACGCCAGCAAGCACCACGCCAAGAACGGTGGCGGTGCCAAAGCCCGCCGCGTCGAACGTGAAGGTGTCAAGATCCACGAAGTCAAGCCCGATGCCGACTTCAGGGAACGTGTCGACGGGGCCGTCTCGTCTTGGAAAGCCAGCCGCAAGGGAAAGCAAATGCATCTCACCGAAGTTCGTCCCTGGGTCGACATGGAGCATCGCCGATATTTTGCCGCTGAGAAGGACGGCAAGGTGCTCGCCCTGGTCGTGCTGGCAAAGTTGTCTCCTAAGCACGGATGGCAGGTCAAGTGGGCTTTGGACTTTCCCGGATCTGTCAACGGGGCCATTGAGGTCCTCATTGATTACACCCTGTCTTCCATCACCGGCCAGGTCACCTTTGGCGCCGGCGTTTCGGCGAAGATGACGCCTGGAGAACATCTCAACGGCATCCGAGCAAAATTCCTAGCCACCATTTACGCTTCGATTGTGGATAGCCTCGGTCTCCGCCGCAAGGTCAGCTTCCGAAGCAAATTTGGCGCCTTGGGCGAAGAAGTGTATATCTGCTTTCCCAAGCATGGCTTTGGTCTTCGCGATATTCAGCACATTCTCAAGTTTTTCCAAGACGCAGAAACAAAGTAACATGAATAAAGAGGGGAAGTGGAAAAAAAAAACCCCCCAGAAAAAAATCAGGAGTAATGCGCCTTTTCTTATACCACCCCTTCCTGTTGTTTTTCATGACATGTCTATGTAGACATGCGAATTGGAATATCATGGAATATTGTATGAGATAAGGTTTAAGAATGGAGAAGCAAAAATGAAACGGGACCGTTGGTTCTCGAGGTTTTCTTATTTACTTTCAGTTCTTCTTCTTCTTCTTCTCCCTTTTTCTTATTGTTGTATTCTGAGGTTTCCAAAAAAAAAAAAAAAAAAAGATCAGGTAGGACGTGGACAGCCCGGGATGCGATGGCATAACCGCCAAAAAGAAGAACGAAATTCGCCTGCTGGGGATCCAGGGGATCCAGTGAAACAGTTAATGGGGTGGCATTGCGGAGGAGTTCTTTGATGTTTTGGAGCGTCTGTTTGTGTTATGCACTTTGATACCTACTCACCTGGTTTTCATTTCTTTCATTGTCCACATAGAAGATGCCTTTAATATACGATGAGGAAGCAAGCCGTCTGCCAGAATATGAATACAGGTCTCGGTGAAAAAGCACTCGGTGAAAGCATCTACTCATCTACTCGGGTGTTGTGGGAGAGGCTCACATGCTCCCATCATGAACCTTCAACAAGGTGACATGTCAGGACTCAGTGGGTGGCATGTTCATCAAGCCCTCCTCATGCGATGGGACGTGATTTTGGATGAATCGTGCGGCATGGCATAAAACAGGACACACGTTTTGCATGCCCAGCGGGAATGTGTTATAAGACCATATTTATATACGTCCACACCTTTGCACACACGTACATACAGTATGCAGAACCACACGGAAGGACATGTCGGGCGGGGGCAGGCGGACAGAGGCATAGGGTTATGTTTCTGAAATAAATGACGCATGAGAACTGTGTATCATGAACATACACCACTGTATATATGTATACATATATGTGCGTCTGCCTGTGTGTGCATTTAGGAAGACTCACGATGACGGGGATTATGGATTTGGTACAAGGGGTATACTGTTTATGTGCCTTGTTATCCTGTTTGTAGGGTTTCTTCGAAAACTGCCATGTATATTCAGCATGATGTTTCATGGAGTACGACATCCTTTTGGTTGCCCGAATTCGAATTTATCGGCATCATAGAGGCTCAGGCAGGCAAATCGTTGGACTCCTAAAGACGAAAATAAATCCCCTTCTATTCATATGTTTATTTCCTTTTTCGCCAGCTTCTTCATTGCGAGCTGTTCTTACTCCTTTTTTGTTTTCGTCTTTACAAGCTGTTTTTTCCCTCTTTTCGTAAGCTTCTTCGCAAGGTGCTTTTTTCCCTCCCTTTATTTGCTTCTTGCTAGCTGTTTTTTTTTTTTTTTTTTTTTTTTTTTTTTTTTTTTTTTTTTTTTTTTTTTTTTTTTTTTTTTTTTTTTTTTTTTTTTTTTTTTTTT
>SRPU01000419.1:0-19436 GCA_018360185.1 Claviceps lovelessii | reverse complement strand
CAAAAAAAAAAAAAAAAAAAAAAAAAAAAAAAAAAAAAAAAAAAAAAAAAAAAAAAAAACCATACCAGTGACATTTGTATAGTGATTGGGCCCAGCAGTGTAGATGTGAATACTGTGCTGGTCAATCAAGCTTGCAGTTGCGCTTCCACCGAGACAGTGTCGGTCAAATTTGATGCATTCTTTGATGACGTAGGAGTCCCAGCTGCTGGAACCGTTCTCGCCACAAAGAATGAGCTCTACGCTGGGGTCGAGCAGTTTAATCGCTTTCGCCCATTGATATGCCTTTTTCGCGTAGTCTTCCTTTGTCATTTGACACACTTGCCAGGGACCCCACATCTCATTGCCCAAAGCCCAATATCGAACCTATTCGGAATCAGAAGTGAGCATTCCAATCGTGGTTGCGCCATCTGATCCATGTCATGTGGACGACGTACGTTGTAGGGCTTTTCGCGGCCATTCTTGCGGCGGAGATTGGCGTAGTAGCTGTTCCTGTCAGAGTTGCAGTATTCTACCCATCCGAGAGCTATATCAAGGCGAGATTAGCACTTGCAGGATATGTGATGGGCGAAACGGAGTCGCGTGTATATACCTTCATCAAGTGTGCCTGTTGAATGTGTCAGCAATTGTTTTTGCTTCTCTTTCATCTTTGCGTTCTTCTTCCCCGCCTCCCCTCTCTTTGTCTAGTGTCCTGGCAAAGAGGTGTTGAGACAAGTGCACGGCATCGCCAGCAGAGATGTCACATACCTGTTCCAAAGTTGAGACATAGGTAGGGTTCTGTGCCGACGATTTCACACCATTTCATGAACTCGTCGGTCCCGAACTCGTTGCTTTCGGTACCAATCCACGCCAACTCTGGCCTGTTGTTGTTTTTGAAGAGAAAGACAGAGAAAGAAGGAAGATCGCCCAGTCAGCTCGTCGGTTTTAAGAAGAGTCTTGGGTCAAGGCAATAGCACACCTCGCGGGGCGGTTCTCTCGGGGACCGACGCCGTCGAGCCAGTGGTAGGTTGCAACAAAATTGCCACCAGGATACCTCACGACGGGACAGTTGAGCTCCTTGAACGCATCAATTACATCGCGTCGAAACCCGTTTTCATCGGAGAGAGGGTTTCCAGGGTCATAAATGCCGCCGTAAATGCAGCGTCCCATGTGCCTGGTGGCTCTTGTCAGCGCCTTGGTTTTTGAAGGATAAACTTCTTTTCTGCATCGCACGAATATAAGCTTAGTGACTGGAGAGCAAAGACGAACTCGGTAAAACCGCCATAAATGTTCTTATCTATAGTGGATATGATGGCCTTGGGATGGACGGATATACTTGGATTTGTACCCTCGGGCACTGGAGTAAAGGTTGCCATGGGGAAGGTCGGACCGTGTTGTATCAGGACTCGGTGGCCTTAGGATAAGGCTGGAGAAAAAAAAAAGCAAAGCTGAGCGGGCGAGTGATGGATAGTCCCCCGTATCCTTCCTTTTTCCGTGCTTTGCAGTAAAGAAGAAGAAGGTCCTTGACAGAGGCAACAGGTATTTCTCAAGTACATATAAATCCGGTCGCAGAAGCACACCCTTCCCCGCATCAATTCTTCCAACTTCACGGCAACCGACCCGTAGTCCCACAGTAAAAAGAGGCTGTTTTCATCAAAGTACATGTGCCCGTGCACGCCGGGCCAAGAAGAGTTCCCGGACCCGAATATGGGGCTATGGCGCAAAGGGGTTGAGGGATGAGGGTCATGCGAGGCACAAAGGATGACCAGGATTGGGGCGGCTACAAGATTCCATAACAGAAGCACAACCTTTTAACCGGCTGCAGACTGGTCACAGAATAGCCGTGTGGCCACGTGGATGGTTTTTTTTTTTTTTTACTATGATACAGATTTACCCATCGAGGAAGTGTATTGGCCATGAGATGCAGGATCAGGCAATAAGTGCTTAATGCATACCGAAAATTGCGTATGTACCATGTATATGTGCGTATACTATATCGAAACCCAAGTACAGGCTCGCTTATATTGGCTCTATACCGTCCACGACGAAATGGATCCGCGAGTCTTACGGGATATTTGGTGGCAGGGTTCGTTCTTAAATAATTGCCTTTCCCTTCGGGGCCATATTCAATCGACGGCGCAATGGAGCAGCCTTACGCATATACAATTGGCCATTTAAAAAAAAGCCATCTGCATGTATACGGAGGTGTAGTCTTCTCGGCACCGAAGGAATAGCAGACATTACGCCACACAACGGTTCACCATCGCCCCGCGGGCGCTCCCCCAGTCTTTCTGTGGCATTATTTACAGGGTGTATTGTATTATTGTACGGTAGCATATCGGCAAACTTTCTCTATGACAAGTTTGGTAGCTTCATCACGGTTTCCGTAACCCAATTGTCTTGGTTCAGGTTGCCCGCGCTCATAATGTAGATCCAGTCCGGATTGTCCATGACCATAACCTGTCGCGAATACGCCGCGGGCTCCGGACTATCGTAGTAGACCCACGACTTGGCATCGCCGACCTTGGTGTTGATGAAAACACCTTTGTCGCTGGCCCCGTTGGCGATGATGGTGCCGCTTGGACCGCCGGATGGCGACCACGTCACGTAAGGGGACGAGCTGGGCACTTTGCCGTTGGCGTTGAGAACCTGGTTGCTGGCAGATGAAAAGGTCAAGGGACTACTGGATACGCGGTAATAGATGGGAAAACCTCCGCTGTTTGCAGGGTTCGGACCACCGCCGTACTCGAACATCATGATCCATTTCCCATTTGGCAGGCTTGAAACTGTGGCCATGCCGGGACGCTCGCTGTACTCGATTCCCGTCACGTCGGTCACGACGGGACCCCAGCTGACTGCATCGGATGAAACTTGATGGACCAGCTTCTGGCCATAGGCCGTGTCGCGCTGGTCAGAGTAGTAACAGATGAGCTGGTCGTTGTACACCATGAGAAAAGGTTCCCAGACGGGCGTTTCGCCATTGTTGGGATAGGCACGCCCTCCGTGAGCAATGCTAGACACGAAGGACCATGTGCTTCCAGAGTCCTTGGAAGCATACACGTCAATCTTGGTGAGGCTGAGATCTGTCGGGATGCTATTGCCGGCAAGAAGAATGGTCCCCTTGGGAAATTGACCAATGTTCTGAGGCAAGACGTATAGAAAGGGTTGATAGCGAAGGCCCCATCCGTTGACCTGATCAGTCACTTTGGAGAACGGCGCCCACGTGGCTCCTTTGTCCGTGCTACGATAGATGGGGAACTCGACGATTGGCGGCTCAGGACTGTAGTTCTCCCTGTGCCATCATGTCAGTCACCACTATAGGCGTTCATGGCAGAATTGTACACGTAAAAGTGTGAGCGAACCAGGTAGCAAGAAGAGTTCCATCCTGTAGTTGGACGGTTCGTCCATAGAGTGTCTTTGGTATCCGATAATTCGAGGGAGGACGATAGACAGATTGAGAAGTGACGGCGTGGTCTGCGGTATCTCTCTTCTCTATCCGAGCGCCAAGGGCGGGTGTAGTGAGTCCCCAGAGGAGTAACAAACGAAACACAGTAGGGACAAACATGGCGTTTTCAAAATGGACGTAGTAAGGATGTGCTCAATGGAAACCAGATCTGAGATGAGCATGTATACAACGAAATGACTGCCTATAAATAGGAAGAGCATTGCTTCTTCTTGTGGATATTAGCCATACTAGCTAGTAGCCAGCGCCTCACTGTCTCATCTATTGCTTTATTAGAATGCCTTGAAGAATGGGATTCGACTAGCGCGACAGTGCATTGTCTCTTAGCCAGATGTAGCATCACAAATTCACAAGAGGCCGTCATGGCTACACAGCACCGCCGGCACGGCATCTCGGGCAGTGGAACCACTCACATTCTGGACAGAAACCCAAACTAGCCCTCAGACATAGTCAGTTCCGTTCGAGCATCTGCAGTACATATTGCACCGGCCGATTTGAGCGCCACCTACGGAGTCCGGACATTGAGTCCCTTGGGTTCCGTGAACGACCGAATACTTGAATCCTCATTTCCGACCTCGTTCAATTGACCCACCCCCCGCCCCTGTTGGGTGGGTTAGCTTAGTGTAAATCTCTTGTCGTTCATGTTATTAGTTGCGGAAACATCGCCACGTGAGCTTGGGAGCGGATCCGCGACGAACATTTGAACGATGGACTAAAGCTCGCGTTGGGCTGTAATGGAGAATGCCCAAGTCTAGAACGGACATTTGGAGATTTGTTTTATTTGGATATTGGTGCCATGTCAAGAAGGGTGCGGATCTCAACAACGAGAGAGCTGGCAACGCGTCTGGGATCGGATGCATGGATGAGTGAATGCGGGGGAGTGTCAGATGCACGTGAGAACTGAAGCATGGAAAGGACAAGGTAAATCCTCTTGTCATGCATCACCAGATCCGAGCCGAAACCCGACTTGGATCATTTCGTCCGAGACAGCCGCGCCAATGATGTCGACCGCATGCTGTAGAAGGAGACTGTAAAAGTCGAAATCGTCTGGCAACTCATCCACGGTCAACAAGAGAAACTATGCGTCGTGCGCAGCCATCCCATTGGTGCGGCTCGGCACAGTTACCGGTCAGGCGTGACAAGAGCCAACAACGTGACGTTGACTGCGACATACTAGATGCACAACCGGAATCTGCCGAGGCTCCGTAACTAGTCCAACTCTTGCGTGGAGTTCGTGGGGGTTCGTGGAGTCCAAATGATCCGTATTTTCACCTGCCCCGGCCTCGAGCAGCTTGGGGAAGCCTGGGGAAGCCTGACAGAGAGCCAGGATATCCGTCAGCTAGGGATCATCCGATCGCTAGCCGAGCACGAAAAAGTCCATTTTTTACGGTATCTGGACACCCGCTATCCATGTGGCCATGTTCCATCTGCCGACTAGAATCCGATTCAGGAAACTTAAAGGTATCATATATCCGGTCAACGACCTCATGTCTCCGCCCCTCCTTTTTATTCTGCCACTTTTTTGTTCCATCATTGCTCTTTCCAGGAGCAGCCTAACCCATTCAAGCAAAATGGCTCTTCCGCCAAGATGGTACCAGTTTCTGGTGTCTGTATTTGCGTCACTGGGATCTCTACTCTACGGCTACGACTTGGGCGTCATAGCGGAGGTTATTTCCTCGCCACATTTTCTTCACGAATTCGGGAATGATTCAGGAAAAATGTACGTCGTTTCAGGACCTCGGAGAGAGAACATGAACTCAAAATAGAAAACATATATAAAAAGCTAATCACTGAGAGCAGAGGTGCCGTGGTGTCGGTTTTCACCGGTGGCGCCTTTTTTGGCGCCATGTTTGCCGGTGAGCTCGGAGACCGCATCGGCCGCAAATGGACCATCATGCTTGGAGCCCTCGTCTTTATCCTAGGAGGGAGTCTTCAGACTGGCGCCACTAATCTCGACTACCTCTATGCTGGCAGATGTCTCGCCGGAGTTGGGTTCGTTGTTGCCAAATCATGCCGGATTGGCTGTTCCTGTGGCGTCTTGCTAATGGTTTAAGGAAACAGAGTCGGCTTCCTGGTGATGATCGTCCCCGTCTACCAGGGTGAGTTATGCCATCCAGATATTCGCGGTCGAGTCATATCTTTACAGCAATTCATGCTTGGTGTTGGTGCTCTGATCGCTTCCGCAGTCGGATATGGTAAGACTTGTCCCAAGATATTACCCAATCTTCTCATCCTGACTCCAACATTTATTTTAGGCTGCTTTACGGGCATTGCGGATGAAAACTCTGCACAGTGGCGACTCCCTCTTGGGCTTCAGAATATTCCTGCTATCATTCTTGCTGCTTTGATCCTGCTTTTCCCCGAGTCCCCGCGTTGGCTCATTGACCATGGTCATGTCGAAGAGGGAATTCAGACACTTGCAAACCTGCATGCTCATGGCGACACCCAGAACGCCTGGGTGCTTGCCGAATTTGATCAAATCCAAGAGCGCCTCGCTCTCGAACATGAAGCGTCTGCCAAGAGCTACGCCGAGCTCTTCACGGATAAGTCTTGCTTTCGCCGCCTCTTTCTTGCCGTAGCCATTCAGGTCTCCGTTCAGATGACTGGTGTTAGTGCTATACAGTATTATTCCGTCAGGATCTTTGCCAAGATCGGTATTACCGGAGATGAGACGCTTCGGTACCAGATGATCTCCTCCGTCATTGCTCTTGTCGCCCAGTTTTGTTGCATGATGCTCATCGACAAGACCGGCCGACGCTGGCCTCTGATCTGCGGCAATTTCTTCAACGGCATCACCTTCATTATTGCAACAGTCCTTCTTGCTCAATTCCCTCCCGGCTCGACGAGCTCTGGAGGCGGTGCAGCTGGATGGGCATTTATCGTCGTGACTTGGATTTTCAATTTCTCTTTCAGCTCAACATGTGGGCCGCTGTCGTGGATCATTCCCGCCGAGGTTTTTGACATGAAAACTCGTTCGAAGGGCGTATCTATCGCGACGATGGCGTCCTTTGCGTTCAACACCATGATTGGACAAACAACTTCAGTCGCGCTCGATGATAAGACTGGAATTGGTTGGAGGTGGTACATTCTTTTTATTGTGAGTTCCCATGTTTTCCAGGATGAATCGACATAGCATTCCATTAACCTTTACTTTTAGGTATGCAATATGACAAATGCTCTGTTCTTTTGGTGTCTTCTTCCCGAAACCGCCCACCGGCCGCTGGAGGAGATGAGATATCTTTTTGAAGAAGCTCCCCTCTTTGTCCCATCCATTAAGAACGCCAGGTTCATAGCTGGGCAGGATCTTGATAGACGCGTCGACAAGGTAGAGCGAAAGCAAGAGGTTGTGGCTTCTACCGACCATGTCTAGGCCGGATATGGCCATTCATGCAGGTACAGATAGAACGGGCAAAAGTTTCCGATATATAATGGCCAACAAAAAAAACAACCATTCCAATTCGCACAACTTCGACCAAGTATTTGCGTCCCTAACATGCAACGCTCGTGTATACAATTGTGACTAGCCCTCCCCCCTTCTTCGCTACTCCGGCGTGGGAAATCGGATTCCTTCTGAAGCAGCCCTTGTCAATGTAGCATTGAAAGCGGTTGTGTTGCACGCGCAAAACTCTGCATCGCGAACTACTTATAACCTCATGACAGACAAAACTTATTTTTTTCCGTATCATCATAGGCTTATTTGCAGACATGAGAGGTTAACCTCTGGCCTCTGTCATTTTACTTGGACACTTTTGAGCAATGCAAACACAAACAGAAAATTTTCATTAAACTAAGTCGAAATGTCTTTACTCGTTATCCCTTACGTCAATGACCGTCTTCTTGAAATCCCTGGCAGGAATACCGCGATTAAATAGAATGTCGCTCTCACGGTATGTACGGTCTTTCAGCTCAGGCAGGAAGAAGTAGGCCATCACCCAGCAGACACAAGCGGTTCCGCCCCAGACATAACCGCATTTGCCGGCAAGGTTCCATCCTGTGGGATTAAGGAGCTGCGATGCGAGATAGATCATTGGGATCTCCGCGACGTAGTAGGCAGCTCGGCCGACACCAGTGCTCAAAGCACGAAGGCGGACCGACGACGTTTCTGAGATAATCGTGTATGAAATGGGCCCGAGGGCACCAGAATACACAAACGAGATGAGGATACCTAGAACAGCCTGGGCATAGTTTGTAGCCGAGTTCTGCGGAATCGAAGCGCAGATTCCGAGAATGAAGAGAAAGGTAATGTTGACGACAGTGCCCCAGAGGTAGATGGTTCGACGACCGAACCAAGCAGTGAGAAACCAAGAACCTGCATTGGCAATCAGTCCCAGGCATGAGTTAATGAGATTGAGTTCGAATGCACGATCGTGTGATATTCCGGCCTCTAATTTTGAGGGTCAGCAAGTTTTTCTTTTCTTTTGTTCATGATTTTTGTTTATAATCTTTTTCTTTGTTGAAGTTGATGGCGACGACTTACGCTCAAAGAAAAAGGTGGCTTGGTTGGCGATCAAGTTGCCAGCAAAGTTTTGCGAAGCATATACCAAGCAGGTAATGATTGTTCTTCGAAGATCAACTCCCTTGAAGAGGTCAAGAAGCGAAGGTGAACCGCCCGATTGAGCCTCAATCTCGACGGTCCGTTCAATCATGGCAAGCGACTGTTGGGCATGCTCCTTGGATTTTGCACCGAGTCGTTCGATAGAGCGTAGGGCCTCATCCTTACGGCCTCGACGGGCAAGCCACCAAGGTGACTCTGGAGCGAAAAATATCAGCACCAGAAGTGGTGTCTGGAAAGGTTAGCCCATGATACGCGAGCCTCTGGGATCATTCATGGACCTACGGGGAAAATCCACTGCAAGCCCAGAGGGGCTCTCCAAGCCCACTCGTCGACGCGAGAGTTGAAACCAAGAGTGATGGCGGCAACGATGATGCCGCCGATGGACCAACTCATTTGAAGAGTTGCCGTGCAAGCGCCTCGAAGGGGAAGAGGAACGATCTCACTCGAATAAGCCGGGGCATTCGCAATAAAGATGCCCCAAGGGATGCCCTCTAATGCTTGACCAGCCACGAGAACACCAAGCGAATCAGCCTGCATATTGTATTATTAGACACACAGAAATTAGACAGCAGGCGTCATGGCGAGGAAGAAGGACTTACAAAAAATGACACAAAGATGGTAGCATTCATCAGAATCAGAGCCAAAATCGTGGTCCAGCGGTATCCAAGACGATCGGTGATGGGTCCGGCGAGGAAAACACCAACAAAAGCGCCGCATTGTCCAGCCTGGAAGAGGGCACTTTGCCATTTCGTTTCGATAGTATAGCCTGATCCTTCGATGTATATGCCGTATTGTTTCTGAAACGCGGCTTGTGCGACAAAGTTGCCGTTTAGGAACATGTCGAATGATTCCATCACCTGTTCTCTGTTGTTAGCGTTTTTTTGTTCAATGCTGTTGCAAAAGTAGCGAAGGATGTACCACCGCTTAAAACATCAGGATGAATGAATCTCGACTCACAATGGTGAAGCACATGGTGAATGCCCAGAAGCATGCCCAAGGGTGGCTCTTGACAGCGTCCCAAACACCGAGCTCATGTTCTCGATTCTCGCCATCGAAGGCATCATTCATGAGATCCTGGTTTTTAAGAACCTCGGAGTGCTGGACATGCGCATGAGTGCTCTGGTGCAGCTCTTCCTTGGTCTCCATGATTCCAGAAGACATTTTTCTTGGTCTCGAGAGTGGATGGTTTCCGAATGGCATGAAGAGGCTCAGAACCATCGCCAGGCCGACAGGGCGAGTAGAAGGGAGAGACGGCGGGGTAGTTATACCATGTGCGGCTTCGGCAAGTTTGCGGCCGATGTCACGGTGTTGTACGGCGATCTGACCGTCCAGATGGGGGAGGTGCGCGTGACACCTGAACCAACCTTTATCCAGCCTGGAGTCAAGGATCGTGATAGGTGCGCATGCGTCAAGCTAGGCCATGTATAGAACTCGGCGTAGGGAGGCTTGGGGAGGCGTGGGAGGCGTAGGAGGCGTTGCCTATTGTGGTAGGCCATCGAGTTATCCACAGCCTGTTTCAGAGCCCGAGAAAGCAACCCCCCTGACAACGGTTCCGCTTGCAAGTTGCAACCCTGCGAGCTAAGATGGTAGCTTGGCTAATGCCCAGCCGGAGAGTAAGCCGATGCCATCTCTTCCGGCCACGAAAGCTAGGGTGCTGTTGTGGTCTGGTCTGGTAGGTCTGGTTGGTCTGTTGCTATTTGGTCTGAGGAGCGTTGTCTTGAGCGTAATCACTGTTGCCAACCAACCAAGTATTGTTGATCCTCACTGATCGCACGATGGTTAAAGTGTGGAGAGGAGACTGGGGCGAGCAAACACGGAAATTGGAATAACCTGGGGAAACCGGGGAAGGAGGAGCCATAATGCGGGGTAGCGTTGGGTGACTCGGGTCGGCGGTAGCATAATGTTGTTGGGGTTGGGTCATTTTAACCCTGGATTATTCAGGTCAGTGCCTGCAACGAGTCACGACGACAAAGGGAACGCCGCGTCGTAGATAATGCCAAACACGTCCTGCATGGCAGTTGATGCACAGTCAAAGGAGCCACTCCTAAAGGGAAAAAATGGAAGAATAAAACATAGGTCTCTTCTGCGCACGTCGTTATGCTGACAGGGGGCGTGGGCTTGGGCTGGGTTGACAAGCGGCCAGGTATAACTGGACTGACTCTTGCCGAGAATACCGGACACAAACATTGATACCATGTGACCGAGCAAGGATCTTGCTGGAAGTCGATGAAAAATTGGTCCAGGTCCAGCTGGAGACGAATGATGAAATTCAAGTTCCCCGAGATACTCAGCTGCAGATTTTAAACTGCATCAACGAAGGTAGCATAACTTCAATGCAGTCGTTGCCATACCCGTGACAGCCGCCGGCATTAATTGCCAACAGAAATGTGCAGAAATGGAAATATGGCTCAGTTCTTGAAATCTATTATACATTTGTTCGTGTTGCACCATCCAGACATAAAAAAAAAAAAAAAAAAAAAAAAAAAGACAGTCGCTCCACTCGCCCAGGGCACTTATCGTTCTACAACAGAAACATACGCCATTAAAAAAACCCACATTAGTCTAAAACCACGTATCGGGTCCGAAGAAACCCTTCGCTGGTAGGTCCGGTATCAAGGCCTGTTGGCCGGCTCCTCCATCGATTGTGCTCGAAAGAATGTTGACACCCCACCAATCCAGGGAAACCGGGTGATATTGCACCGCAAAGAAAATGATGATGCCCGAGAAAGCGACTCCACCAGTGAGTGCTGCCGAGAGCACGTAATTGTACTTCTCCCACCAAGCCGTCTTGTACCTCTTCAGGTAATACATAAAGGCGGCGGAGATGTACAGGCCGCCCGTAAAGTAGGTCAGATTTGTCGGCGCCCATGAGAGCATCCCGTTCAAGATGAGCGATGGATGGACGTGTTTCAGCCAAGAGATGGGCGTAAAAATCATAGTATTCAGTGGCTTGAAAATTGCGGCGGGCAATACAGCCTCGAGCGCTTTTTGCAGGCGAGGACCGCAACGCTTCAGTGTGCCCCATACCACGGCCAACAGGAAGCCTAGCAAGAAGCAGTACTTCAACACCGGGTACATTTGACTGAAGATTCGTTTGGGACCAATGGCGCCCTAGAGAAAGAAAAAATTGTTAGCATTGAGTCACCAATCAGCTTCACAATCAGACGGGGTGTCATACCCAAACCACGGAGGAAGCAAAGTAAACCTGTGATCCACCTGCGCATGTAAAGTGGGATGGTTGGTTTGGAGTGCAAATGCCAGGCATCTGGTCAACAAATTGCACGACTCCATAGGCAACAAAGGCCGTAAGGATGACACTGATGATCTGACCACGATACATGGCTCGCGGTGGGACTTTGGCGTAGAATCCCATCTTTTGATCTGATATGTAGTTGTCCGCCTGGCCATTGATGTTGTATCCAAATGCCTTGACAAACATGAGCGCCTCCGGACGTCCAGGAAGAGCATAACCAACGATGAGCTCAGTCACTACGTTCAGGCCTTGCGTGGTTCCTGAGATGGAGTACAGGTACGTCATGGGAACCAAGAATATTAAATTCAGACCGACCACAAAAAAGATGGTCCAGACAGGGGTGTTGAGCTGCGGCCAGTTCTTGATGATGATGATTGCAAAGATGAAGGCGACAAAGGCGATGGTAAAGAACCACCAATCGGGAACCTCGGGGTACTGACGCATCAAGTTCGTAAAAGGGTCATCAAACTCGTCATAGATTGAGGAATCGTCCCCGATCATGCGCAAATGCTGCCATGCCTCGCGTGCACGGCCCTTGAAGAGCGAGACCATGGCGCGCTTCACTCCAATGACCGTTGTTTTGATCGTTTTGATGGCAGCAGAGCTCATCGATTTGTAGGCTTTGAAGATGGGACGCCACATGTCGAAGATGATAAACACCATGGTGAGCGGGTAGAACGCGAAGAAGACACCGTAGACAACAAGGTTTGCGGCGCTGTAGAACGCAGGGGAGTAAGCTTTATAAGCGTCTTCATCCATGGTGCCATTGCCAGGAAGGATGACTTTGGTAATGTTGTACGGGTTGCCGGTGTTATCGTAGATGCCGGACGAGTTGATGGGAAGGTAGGCAGTCCACTTGACGTTGGTGTAGTAAAGTGCGATGATGATGAGGCCACTCAGGATAGTGCCAATATACTGCTGTACGGTGACAAAGAAGGGATAGGCGAGGGGTGCCGTGTACGTTGAGATCAAGTTCCAATCGAAGCTCGGGATGGGATTGAATCCCATGCCCGATTGCGATCCGGTAATGACGTTGAGGTTGAAGTTGTTTGGCGCAATCCACGTCATCCAAGCAAATAGACTCAGCGCAGGGAAAATGAAATCGGGAAGCCAAAAGTAGACAGCCGCTATGCTGAAGAAGAGAAAGAAAAATCTGTAACGGGACATGCTCCAACCATGGAGGGTCTCTTTCTTTTCAGGCACCAACAGAGCCCTGTTGAGGGCCAAAGTAGGCAAAATACTAGGCCACAGCGCTTCGACCGGGTAGATGACGAAACGACGAAGCATGCCGGAGAATCCCAAGCCCATCAATTGAGTCGAGAGCAAGAGCAGAATACCGTAGCCTGGCGTAAGCCACTGATCCTTGTAATAGATTGTCTGTGTTTGTATATTCCAGAAGCAATAAGCAGACGAGATGCCCACGTCGACAATAATGGTAGCAAGCATCTGTTCCTTGTAAGACCAGGGGCCTGGGTTAAGAGAATATCTTTGACCACCGATTTTGATGCCCCAATCTGGCAGCACATAAGCCAGAAATACGCCACACGGGTAGAGTAGGAGCTGTACCACTGCCGAAGACAAGCCGATTGCTGGAAAACGTGAGTTGAAGAGCGAGTTCGTAAACTGGGACAAGACAGCCCAAAAATATCCTAGAAGGTGAGCGCGAATAGTCTCGGCAGGAACATTGACATCGTCGACAGGAGTCGCAATAGCTCGGACTTCTGGATATGGGGAGTAGAATTTGTTGATGGCTGCTTCAGTCTTGAGCTTGACCTGCCACTCTTCGAGGGTCTGTGTTTCACTTGGTCCATCCAGCAGTGCCCTGATTTTTTCTCGCTGAGCTTGAGAAAAATTGTAATCATATTCATGACGCTTGAGCAAGTCCTCAAGAATTTCCCTCGACTGTTCAACGCTTAATGTTTCGATCTTGTCCATGACATACTCAATGTCATCGATTGGTGCGAGGCCATCCTCATTTTCGCCCAGCTTCTCGGCCAGGTTGTTGACGACTGCGTCGACTCGAGCATGCTTGCAGAAATCAGTCTTCTCGTCAATGGCCGGCTCCGCCATGGTGGTGTCGTCTGCGTCGACGGTTTCGTCGACGTAAGGCCGTCGTGAGGCCATGCTGTTTTCGAGGAAAGCTAAAAGAAGAATAGCAATTCACGCCGATACTTTCACACCGTCACGCCGAGACAACGACGGAACATGGCTTTGTCGATATCTACTTCCTGGGGCCACGACCGCAACTATATAGAATCCGCGTCTGGGGACAGGGCAATCCTTTTCGAGTCCATTCGAGGGCCAGAACAGTCTCCAAGAAACTCCACGGCAAAATTGGTTCTCCCACTTCTGGGCGACAACCTTCGACAATGATCCCCAGAGTGGGGTCGAAGGTTGCATCTTGGAACACATCACTTGATGCAGTGCCACTTCAGCTTCTGCATGAAGCTTTAGCGCAACTAAGGAGGTCGATACCGGGCGAACCGCCTCTGTTCCGGAGAGACTTTATCGTCTCCCGATCCTCCAGCAATCCTATGAAATCGCCTTCCTGATGTCGATGTCCTGAGAAAATATTGCGTGACCGGCACCTTTCTAGAAGCAGCCACTTATCTCGGCGGGCTTTCATGCCACAATGACCGGTGGCTAAATAAAACGTGCCTGCGAAGGATGAGAACTAATGACTTCTACAGCACATCCCCTGAGGGATTTGACGGCTACCCCCCACCTTGTTCCGTTCTCTAGCAGCCAAGAGCGATAGCTTCGCGGGAGGCTACTAGCAGGGGCAAGGGCAAGGATAGAGCTCCGTCAGGAAACACCTAATTCTTTTTTGGAAAACAGGCTATATCCATCCAGTGTATCACTCCAATCCTCATCGTTGTAGCTGATTGACGTATCGGTGTAGGATGATTGAAAGGTGTACATAAACTATTGTCTATGCGTCGGGCAATTCCGGCAGACTGCCTCTTTTGGCAAGAACTTTGGCGACTGCAGGCTTTAGCCATGTCGCATGGTCTTTATCTCTTGGCGGGGTCCAAAGAGTCTAGACACGGCCGGCCGGCATCAAGTCAGTCACGGATGGCATCTGACATTTGGCCGGACAAACGAATCGTCGGCTGACGCTGACGGCTGGGACAAGACGGTCGGCCAAGTTATCTCAGCAATCGCACAAGATGGCACCCGCTTTTCCGATCATGTCTGACGTGGCACAATGCGCTGTCACCAATTGACGAGGATGTACTATCTTTTCCCATGTCATCTTCTCCAACGATGTTCCATTCCCATCGCTACATGTGGTCACAATCTCCCGAGCGCACCCAACACTGAATTTTGATGTGAAACGTAGGGGCTCATCCAGTCGAGTCGCGCAGCGGCATTTTGCCAACACTCGCAAGCTGGGTGTTGACTCGCCGAGGTTATGTAGCATTAGGAGGACCTGCCAACTGATGGCCCTAGTGCCTTGTCTCCACTATGAGCAGCAGAAAGGCGCCAGAAAATTGCGGTCAAGAGTCAAGACTGTGTTCCTGCGAGCGGCTAATACGTTGTCGGGTCGTTTCGCACCCAAGGTCGGAATTCTAGTCGCTGTGTGCTGTCCCAACTTGGCTTATCTCTGAGCAGACACAAATCGCTCTAAGCCAACCCGTCATCATACCACGGTCCCCCGGCCATGCCGCGAGTGTTGTGCTCCAGGCAATAACTCTTTTGCCATCCGGGCAACAGACTCGCTGTTCATTGCGCATGCGTATACCCTCAACCCCACACATCATTTACGTATTGAAATAATAGACACAGGTATAAAAATCGCTTAAAAATTATAATGTTAAAGCTATGCGCTGCCTTATGTGCATCGCGTCGTGTGCGCTGCAGAGATTCGTTGCCATGACACCTGGTTATGTTGAAGAAAGTGTGTTGTTTTCTAATTAAGACGCGTTGTGGAGCGACACGCGTTTTCTAGTCAAAATGTTCGGGATTACCTACGACCCACTGTAGGTCTACGAGTTACTTGTTTTTTAGTCACAGTTGTTTTCTATCACGCTACAAATCATAACGGCTCTTCTTAAATGCACGCATGTGAATGAGCGGATATTCATTATATCACCTAGCTAATCATCCCTACTTCCTTCCAGTATAGCCACAGATAATTTGCTGCCTGTACTGGTTGTGTGAAGTCGAGTAGAAAATATCTAATAGATACCCTAGGACTTTCGTGAAATTCCGACGGACTTTCTAATTTATCCAAAAACACATTAGGAATAAGGGCTGTATAAATATAAAGCTTTCCTTTAACTCCTTCTTTAACTCCAATCGCGTGTACCATTTGCCCTGGGCTATGTTCGGTATCCCCCATAAGAGCCACTCGACGTCTCCGTTGCTCCTGTGCGAGAGCTATTAGGATTCCTGCGATGTATGGATCCTCGGATGGTAGGATTGATTGCGCCTGTCTTTTGGTCCTTTGCTTTTTATTCCTGAAGAGTATGTGATCTTGTCGCCGAAGCGATATTGCATCGAACTGCATATATGCGATATATCTCCCTGTGGACTTTTGCTTAAAAATCCCATCTGGACGCATGCTCGCTCTTGACATAATCTTCTTTCCAAATTGAAATCCAACGCGAGCAGCAGCATAATCGCCGGACCCCCCAACACGGAAGAAAAACCCATTATCTTGAATAGCGAATATCTTTCCCTTTTCCTCTTCTGGATCTTGGACTTGACGGGTGGATTCTGTCCGAGCCCGCTCCGCGATTTCAATTCCGAATGGCTGCAGAAACTCTCTAATGATATGTTTCCGCGACTGTTTCCATATCCCGTCCAAGTTTTGCATATAAAGCCATAGACGTTCGTTGTCGCTTTGCGGCTGCTCTGCCGTGGCAATCCCAACTTGTAAACTTTCACTTTGTTTTGCTTTTGCTTGGGGCTGCTCATCCAGTCTGTCAAATCCTATATTAAGGAAATCAAGATGGGCAGTTGTCCAGGCGATCGGTGGTACGAATAGTCGCTGACTGCAATTTTGATGGATAATTGCGTTGATAGATCCATTTGCAGGCTGCCCGAGTTTGTGGGCTCTAGACGGCATAGGGTGCGTTTCGTGAGGAGTTTTCATTGCGATGACCGTTATTGTTCTCGAACCTGTATTATATAGATCCGGTCTAAATCGTCGTTCGGTTGGCAGTTTCTGTCGATGCGGCTGCAAGTGGCGAGTTATGTTGAAAATGTCCAGCACACACTGCTGCCAGTGAACTGGTGTGGAGATGAGTGTCAAGTGATGATGTTGCCCGGAACGCGTAGCTGGATCACATAAAACGCGCGGATTATTGTAATCCCGCGCTACGCGAGGGCTGCGACTGCGCACTATTTCACAGATATTTTCCTTTATATATATTTTATATATAGTTAGATAATATAATAATATAAGCTAATAATTATTTATAATATTATTATTACTATTAATTTACCTAATTTCCTTAATTTCCTGCCTTTTATATAATTATTATAGTGCTATAATATTAATTATTAGTCTCTTTTCTTTTATAGTGCCTATGTTACGGTCTATCCCCAGAGGCGGAACCCACCTTATAAAGGAGGGTTCTGCTATATCTAGCATAGAGAACAATAACTTTAACTATATATATACTTAACTACCTATTTATAACTTAAGTGTTCTTTCTTTATAACCTTTATAATATACTATACCTATTATATAAGTACTCTCTATTTATATATAATATTTAGTATATAATAAGTAATAGTAATTACTATTTCTTTTATATACCTATTTACTATATAAGACTTATTAATAAAAACTATAAACCTTATATTAATAACTTAAGAAAACTAGTAACTTCTACTTATTAGTTTAAATTCTTTAATCTTTAGCTTTATTACTAAAAACTAGTTATAGTAAATATACTATTTCTAGGCTTTTTACTAAGATTTTCCTAATATTAAAAATAGAAAAAGACCCCTTTTATTATAAGAGAATATTAAGAACCTTTAAACTCTTACTAAATATTAATATATTAATAGTAACCTTTAAATATACCTAAAATCCCTTACTATTAAAAAACTAATTTATTAAAACTCTATAAATTTTATTATAATTAATATTAAGTAAAAGATAATAAAAGGTATTATTTATAAGGCTAGGCTTAAATACCTTTTTAAAAGAGTAAACCTAATACTAGAGATTAAAAGCACTATATTAAAAAATAGCTTAAAATGCTTAGAAACTACTATTAATATAATAATATATAATGCCCCTAAGAATACCTTAATAAAAGAATCCTTAAGTATAGAAATTAGAGGACTATTAAAGACCTTAAATATTATATTTTATACTAAGGAAAAAAATATATTCTTATAGAAAGGAAACTATATTAGCGCTAGCTCTTACTAAAAAGCTATCTCTAAAATAAGAATCTACTTTTATTTAACTCTTAATATACTAAATCCTTTTTTAAAAGCATTATTAAATTCTATAAAAATTAGCTAAAATAAAATAATTTCCCCCTCTCTCTATAGTTATATAATATATATACCTCTTTTCTAAGCTATAAAAGCTTAGAGGTAGTAATATAAGCCTAATATATATAATAAATTTAGATAATTCCTTACTAATATATATAATTAGTAAAAGGCTATTTTTTATAAAATTTACTATAATAATACTAAGGAAATTAATAGTATAGTTACTTATATAATAATAGCTTTAAACTCCTTAAGGCTAGTAGAATCCTACTAATTAATTATAAAAGTAGCTTAATACTTGTTATGGACTAGCCTAGATGGCTACTGCGATCTAGTGTCAATGAAGTTATTATTATCCATAAAGGGGAAGGGGAGACTACTATCCCCCTCCTCTATGTGTGCGCTATATATACAATGTATGTCCTTAGGGTTTGCCCTATAGGTGCGATGGGTCTCCTTACGTGCCCCTCTCCTGCTCCGCTAAGGATCCGAGCCGCTAGCTCGAATCCATCACAATACTCTTTATTTTCTATTAAGTAGGTTTTAACCTTAAATATATAATACTTTATAGTATTTTTTAGAATTATAAGGGTATAGTAAGTATAACTAACCTATTTAATAGCTTTTTATAGCTAATACACTAAAACTACTTAATTTAAGAGGTACTTAATTAATAGTAAGTATTATAAAACTTTATATAACCCCTTTTTATATAAAAAACTACCCCTTAGAAATACTATTGTTGAAAATAACAGGGTTATTTACAGGGGATTCCTCACTATTAGTGCTATAATTATAGCGCTCATAGAAGCATCTTATAGGGGGGCTTTGCTAGCCAGCAAAGCCAGTGCAAGCTAGCAAGCTTGCGCGCGCGCGCGCGCCGCGCGCGGCACAACCACGGAAATCCGACCGAAGGTCACGTGCGTGGAGCTCGCAGCTGCGAGGTCCCCACAAATCTTCACTTTTCGACCTTTTCTGCCCTTCCATGCCCATTCTAACAGCTGCGCGGTCAGGCTGACGGCTGTCGGGCGCGGGGCCAACTTTGGATTGGATTTACAGGGCAACCAGCAAAGCTACGGAGGAACGGATTAAACGGGCCAACTAAGCTGCCGAAGGCAGCTTAGTCAGCAAGGGTGGTTACCCTATAACGTTAGTTTTTGCTGTTTTTCGCAATAAGGAGGAATTTGTAAAGAATTCTAAGACTAGATTCTTTGTCGCTAAATTCGGGGCTTTCTTTCTATATAATTATCTAAAAAATCGATTTTTAGGTTATGCGCATTGATTTTTACTAAGTTAACTAATTAGCAAGCACGTCAGCAGCCAATTTGTATAGCCGTGAGTCTATTTTTTTGTTTTCCCATACAAATGAATTTTGCAGAAAATAAAAAGTGGCTCACAAAGCCCAGCTAGCGACCGGGATCTACCAATAAGGTCAGAGGGTATATGAGGGAAGAAAGTAAAAAACCCCCTCACAGCCGCCGACCGTACGGACCGTCAGAATCACTCTTGCCAGCCGCACACACCCGCAAAGTTAGAGATTAGATATAATTTTTATTAGATATTATTATTACAAATTCTTTAGCGAATTGAATAGTGCTAAAAGCAACGCAAAAGCTTCCATTTTACGTGAGACTTAGCTGACTGCAGCTTGCTGCAGTGCTCTGCTCTGCAGAGCAGTGGACCTGTGCGTGCACGCTTACTGAGCCCACTACCTTAGTAAGCTG
>SRPU01000418.1:0-19456 GCA_018360185.1 Claviceps lovelessii | reverse complement strand
AAAAAAAAAAAAAAAAACTTACGCAGCTCGATTCTGAGCCTTACGCCGTGACTGAGCAGGCGTCAATGACTCATCGTCATCACTGCCGCCTCGCAGCTGTGTGGGATCCTCGGAGCCAACATCGGCCTCTAGTCCAGCTGAGTGGTGGTGACCTTGGGCTTGACCAACAATGGCAGGAGCTTCGTGTTGAATATGTATTCGGTCTTGCGCAATACCGTGAGCGGCTGCCGGCAGGAGCAGGGGCAGGGGCAGAGTAGTCAACTGGGTGCGATCCGGTGGCGTAGGAGGGCTCGAAAGGCCATGATGGTTCTGGAGTTGAGAGGCAGAGGGATCGGGGAAAGCGTGGCTATAATTGAAGCCTTGGAATTGCTCGGGCTGGTTGGGGATGGTCTCAACGGCATGCTGTGAAGCCCGGACGATGGGTTGGAGATGACGTCAGCTCAGCGCAAATGCGAGTGAATTGAATTGTCGGCGCAGAGTGATTGGAAAAAGAAGAGAAGAGAAGAGAAACGAAGAGAAAGGCAAAGGCAGAGAGGAATAGCGGCATAGCAAAGGGAACAAGAGGATACAGAGCCGACGAAACCAACAGGAGGCGATGTGTTGGTGTGGAAATCATCCAAGGCAGAGTGCGAGTTGGACGGCGTCAGCGGGGGAATGGACATGAAGGGTTGGTACGGCTGGCCAGGCGTAAAGTGGAATTGCGAGGTGAAGTCCATGGCGGGCGAGCAGCGGCGAGGCAAAAAGACGTGATGGAATCAGACGAGAGCGGAGAGCGTGAACTGGCCTCGCGATGGTTGGCGGCGGACGACAGTGGTTGGCAGCTGGCGGCGGCTGGCGGCGGCTGGCGGCGGGCCAAAAAAATAAAATAACAAGATTAGAGAAAGATGAGAGAAGAGAACGAGAGAGAAAAGCGATAGACGGTCCGACAATACGGCGGAAGGCGGCGATGGGCGGGCCAAAGTCCAGACAGCGGGTGGTGTACATGTCAACATCAGCGTTGCATGCATCTGAGAAGCCTCATGCCATGCTATTCGCGCCCAAAGACCTGCAACGTGCATGTGTTGCATGTGTTGCATGTGAACTGCACTGTGAACGCTGAAACATGGAATTGCTCGAAGCCTTGAAGCCCGCCCATGCGACTCCAGGCGTCCCATCACTGCGACAGCGCTGGCTGCCCCCACCTTGCAGCGCATCAGACTCCAAGCGGCAGCCTGGAACTTGGAAGCATCTGGCTGGCTGGCGTCGGACACGCAACAAGACGGCATGAAAAAAAAAAAAAAAAAAAAAAAAAAAAAAACGACACCCGTCCCGTCCCGTCCCGGTCCATCCAGCTCCTTTAGTCTCTGGTCCTAGGCCCGATCCTAACCCTGCCATCCTAGTCCAGTCTCATCGATCCCGTCCAGCCATGTCCGCCGACAGCAAGCGCGGAAACCCAATGCATCAGCCCAACAATCATGTCTCGCGTCCAAGTCGTAGGCCGAGACGAGGAGCGCTAACCTTATCGGCATCCATGTTACGTATGTGCACCAAACACAAAACAACAGCATCGGTTGAAAATGCGGTTCGATGAACCCACTCGACCCGACTACCCGACAACGCCCGCCACATTGGTTTCTCTCCGACGAAAGACATTGACAATGGGGGATGTGTTCAGTCATTTTGGCTGGCTGCTGGTACTCGACATGTAGGTACATACCTACATACCATGCACCACCCATTTACCAACCTTGGGAAGGTAGACAAGCAGATAGGCAGGCAGCTAGGGTTCATATCACATGTGCCCTTTTCCCCATCTTGACTTGACGTGACTTTTATCTTTTATTCTTTGTATATGCTCTGTATATTTTTCGCGCACATTTTTTTTTTTTCCATTGTCACAACAAGGGATATGGCTTTAAAAACACGAACATACACACACACACACACACTCTCTCTCTCTCTCTCTCTCTCTCTCTCCCCTCAAGGCAGCAGTCTTTTCGGCGTACGAGGATAGTAGCTCGCCAGATGCACGCTCGGCAGGTTCAAATACCAAGCGACGACGCGGTCGAGACCGATTCCGCCGCCGCCGTGGGGCGGAACACCGGCGCTTCGGAACACGTCCACATACTCCTTGATGCCGGGGCTCTTGGGGTCGACGCCCTTTTTGCGGATGCGCGCCTCCAGCTCCTCGGGCAGATGGATACGCTGTCCTCCCGACAGGATCTCCTGGCCGCGCATGAAGAAGTCAAAGGCGTTGGTCACCTTGGGGTTCTGCGCATCCTCAATGGCGTAAAACGGCCGGGCGCCCTCGGGGAACTTGTCCAGCAGGTAAAAGTCCGTCTTGTATTTCTGGCGGATCAGCGCGCCCAGCGCCTTCTCCTGCGGTGTGGACATGTCTTCGTCATCAGACACGTTGCGGTACTCTTCCGGTCCCTCGGCGCGGAGGAGAGCCTGTCCCTCGGCAAAGGTGAGGCGGACTTCCTTGCCGGGCTCCGGCAGGAGGAACGCGTCGGATGGGTAGACGGTTCGGATGAGGGCGATTTGGTCGGCACATCGAGTAGCGAGGCCGCGGAAAATGTAGAGCAAGACCTGCTCCAGCATGTCGCGAACCTCGACGTAGTCGTCTTCGATTTCCATTTCTAAATCGAGTCCGGTGAACTAGGCATGTGAGCAGGAAGCAAGAATAGAAGAATATATATATATATATTAAAACTCTTGGATCATGGGCTTCTTTATGCAAACTCACCTCCGTCATGTGTCGCGGGGTATTCGAGTTTTCCGCCCGAAAGACAGGCCCAATGCAGTACACGCGCTTCCGCCCACCCGCAATCTCCATCTGCTTGTAAAACTGCGGCGACTGCGCCAGATACGCCTGCTTATCGAAATAGGGCATGCCGAAGACGTTGGAGCCGCCCTCCGACGCAGCACCAATCAGGCAGGGGGGTTCGAACTGATTGAAGCCCTTGGAGTCGAGGTACTCGGCAAACAGCTTGCGCGTGGCCATGCGCACATCAGCAATGGCCTGCTGAACAGGCGCGCGCTTGTGCATGGCCGGGTTGTTGAGGTGAGTCGCCATGCTCGCGCTCGGCACGTTATCCAGAGAGGTGGCCTCGACCGCCTTGCGCGCCTCCTCCACGTCGGCCGCACTCGAGCCTTCCTCGTCGTCAAAGTTGACGACGGGCTTGCCCGCCACGGCGAGACCCATGCCGAGGACCTCGGGACCCGGCGCCACGCAGTAGCACTTGGTGATGTGCAGCTCGTAGGTGGACACGCGCACGCTCTTGACGGGCTCCAGCGGCTTCTCCAGCCTGCCCTCGACGAGGACGAAGCTCTCGAGCGTCAAGTTGCCGATCCATTTCACCATTTGCTTGGAGACGGGCTTGCCCTCGGCGCTGGCGGCCACGACGCCCTGGATCGCCCAGTCTCGCTCCTCGCGCAGCTCGATAAACGCCATCTTGGCGCCCTGCATTCGTGAGTTCTGAATCCACCCTCGCACTTTGAACGTCTGGCCCAGATGCGACTCGTTCACGTCCCGGAGATGGAGCCGCTCCGCAGACACGTTGGCTTGAGGCGAGACACGTCCATAGTTCTCCTTGGCCAGATCTTCCGTGTTGCCAGCAGCAGCCTTGGCCGCCGCCTGTTTGGCCTGGTGTTCAGCCGCCCGCTTCGCCTTCTCGGCCTCCTTCTTGGCCTTTGCCTCGGCCTTTTTCAATGCCTTTTTCGAGGGCCCTGCCTCGTCTTCCGCACCAGCAGTAGCTGCCGCAGCATCGGCGATGGGCTGCGCGGCTGCAGCTTCCGGCTGGGGGACGGGCGGCGGAGGGTTGTCAGCCATTATGGGTTTTCGGGGGAGGGGGGGGGTTTTTTCTCGTGTGCGTGTGCGTGTGCGTGTGCGTGTGCGTTGATGGGTTGATAAAAGTACTCTCTGCGAAGAGACCGAAGGTCAGAAATACAAATTGCCGAGAGATGGACGTCTCAACGTGTGAATGAGGGGCAGAGAGGCAGAAAGTGACTCGACAAATTTCTATCCAGCCAGCTTGAGCTCCGCTCCACCCCACCATGACGCACCGGCTGCCTCCAGCGGCGGGGCACAAAACTACGCCGGTCTGACTCTTTGATCAATCGTGACCGACTGAATGAATGAATCGATAAGACAGAACGGAATGAATAGATAGATAAATTCGTGCATACATACATGTATAAAAATATTTTCTCTCACAATCATCACAGTCAGAACATTATTCTCACTCATAAATCACATGTATTAGCTACTTAGTTAGTCTCCACGCATACCCAGAAGACTCATAAAAGAGAACATCTCGCAAAGTAAGAAAAGAAGAAAAAAAGGTTTAAAAAAAGTGGCAACAACCTGCAGATAAACAGAAAAAACAAGCGTGCTGTCCAAACGCCGTCTAAAACGCCTTTGCTAAGACACGGGGAAGAAAAGACGAGTAAATTAAAAAGAACCGAAAAGTGTCAATTCATCAGTTCCCCAGCACAAATACGTATAACGAGAAGGAATACAGACAGGCTCGAGGTAAAAGGGGGAAAAGGCGGCACGAACAAACCTCTGACAAACTAAAAGTATAAAAAAGAAAAGGGGGGGGACAGCGTGGTACAATTGGGATTCCGCGGTTTTGTATTGGCATAAATACAAGACACAAAGCCTCAGTCGACCATTGCCTGCTTACCACGGAATTCTCCCACAGAAATATTCCACGACACAGCGTTACACAGCGTTGAGACACAGAAAGAAAAGGGAAATAGATGAAGGAAATAAGGAAAAAGAGCACAAGGAGAACATGGAGGAGGCCAAGAGGGAACAGGTACAGGAGCGACGAGGGGGTATCATAGTGAGTTTGACCGCAGCAAGTACGTCTTGGCACTCTTGACAGCTGGCTTCTAGCCAAGGTTCAGAGCTTCGGTCTTCTCGCACGTAAAGAGATTGATGTGGTGGTCGCCACGGGCTGCACATCCTAGAATGGGCTGGTGTGGATGGAACGCTGTTGCTGAGATGGGGCTTCCTCGATTCGACTGCAGGAAACTAGAGTAGGGCTCGAGTCTGGACAGCTCATTGCCCATGAGGTTGAACACCTTGACGACATGGTGCGATGTGCCCCTATTTTTTGGAAGAAAAGAAGAGAAAGAAACCATGAGTTAGCATAGAATTTCCAACTTTCACAAGAAATAAATTGTTTCGGAACAAATGGAGTCGGGGGTTCAACCAAAAGAAAGAAAGGAACAAAAAAAAAAAGAGAGAGAGAGAGGGAGAGAGGGAGAGAAACCTACATTGCAAAGACGGGCAAATGCTCGTGCGTGCTAGCCGTCCGCAGCGTATCACGCGTCGTTTCAAAAGAGCGCAGTGGATTGTCCATTCGTATGTCCCAGATCTTGACCTTGCCATTGCGGCTCGCAGCAATCAGCTCGCGCTGTCCGCCTCGTTGCATGTGCACACTCTTGATCCATTGTCGGTCTGATTCATCTTTCCACTTGCGTACCATGGAGTCCTGGGGCCGCTGTCTCGTGTCAAAGACGCGAACAGCACCGTCGCCAAAGCCGGCCACAAACGTGTTGCCCGTCATTTGGTCCGAGGTTAACGATGTGACGCACGAGCCGGACCGTGCCGGTATATCCATAATACAAGTCTCGTGCGCGGCATACCATACACGAATCACTCTCACATCACCCGCCACGAGAACCCGCCCAGACACTTGCTGCCAATCAAACACCATGCCCGAGTTCACGTTGCTGGGAACCATGTGCGTCAATGCTCGCCAGGAAGTCGCAAGCTCGACATTTTCATCTGATTCGTAATGGCGATATACGCGAATCACGCCGTCGGACGAGCCAGTCATCAATAATGCCTCGTCGTCTTCGTTGATGAATTTCATGTCGCTGATTTTTGATCCGGGGGGGTTGCCGTTGGAGAATTTGCTCAGTCTGCTATGCTTGATCCAGTCCCACAGGTAGATGGTGTTGCCGTCATCCGAGACAGCAAGGTGGTCCTCGTATTGATGAAACGCCATCTTGGTCGGCTGTGCCCCATTATTGACAATGGCCAGCTGATTGTTCCATTTGTGCGTTCCCGCAATCTGCTTGAGCGGTTGAGTCTCTTTAAGCATATTCTCGTTGCGATGTCTCCTCCACAGACGCTCATTGTACTCGTTGCTACCGGGCTCGTCGGCCTCGCTCGGTTTCATTTGTGGCTCACGGAAATACTCAATGGACCAATCGAGAAACTTGCTCTTGATTGGCAGACTAGGCGGCTTGGAGATGTCCCTTTCCTCATAAGCTCCAGTCGTCGGCTCGCGTGCGACATTGTATGTCGCTGGCGCTGACGCTTGATCAATCTGTTCTGGAGGAGCAGCCATTTGATCCAAGGCCAGCTTGGACGACGCCGGACGGGAAGACGATGGTCGCAACGATGCTGGTCGCGACGACGACGACGACGACGATCGGAGGGTCATGCTCCCTGTAGGGGCGTTCTGTCGTGATTTGTCCTCGCCCCCAACAAACGATTGGAAGAGCAGACTGGCTGTTCGTCGAAGCAGCCCCGGTGATGGCAGCGTAGGTGGTGGCTGTCCGTCGAAGCTGGATCTTTGCGAAGCCCCCGTCGTGTTTCTCAGGAGAGCACTTTGTCTTGCTCGTGTCTGAATTTCCCGCATAGCTACTTGGGCAGCTTCTCCCACGGTCGAATTGAGCAGAGCATTGTGGACGTAATCGACGATGATCGTGGCCTGACGCTGAACCTCGGGGTGCGGGTCGACGCTGAGGATCAGTGCATGCTTCCAGCAGGCCATGTGGACGGTATTATGAGAAAGGCCGTGGGCTGTTGACTTGATAGTGCCGTCCGTGTTCCGGTTTTCAGGCCGCGCATAGTGCAGTCCCATCTTATAATCCTGCCCGTCGTCTTGTGGTGGGGAGACAAGATAGTCCTTTTCCTCCTGCAGCTGTTCGTAGGCAGCGACGACGAATTTATTCTCGAAACGGGTGACAAATCGGGAGAGGAAGCAGACAAACTCCTTGCGAACCATCGGACTGCCGTCTGTTCCCATTTCCAGGATGGTCCAGGCTATTGACTCCTCAATGCGGGCTACCTCTTCCGTCAAGTCTGGAATCCCCATGAATGTGGTGAGGGCATGGACCATGGCCGCGCGAACTTCGCAGCAGGGGTCCCGCATCAGATACGCCAGCTTCACGTAGGCATTTTCCCTGATGCCTCGCCACTTTGCCTCTGGCAGATCTTGCCACAGCTGACTTATACACAAGCATGCCCACTGTCTGAGAAGCGGGTTGTTCTCGTTTTGTAAGTGAGCAAGACAATAAACCATGACGTCTGTTTGGTTGCACACCATCTGCCCGCTCTTGTAATCCTTGCACAGCATCGCGAGAATAAAGGCACACATGGCCTTGTGCTCATCACTATCGACAACGGGGAGGCCCTCGGAAGGTTTCAGAATCTGCGCAAAGTAGCTGTACCCGCTGTCCTTGATCAGATCTTGTTGGCAGGTTATGTCCACCGCGATAAGCCTCGCCCAGATGAAGACCATGACAGGTTTGAGCTCCACGGCGGCAGATTGCAGAAGCTTGAGCACGTAGGGGAATATGCCTATGCTAAGGGCCAGTTGGACCGACCATGGCCCAAGATCCAAGAACCTGCCTAGCAAAATGAGAGCGCGCACTCGATGCTGTTGGCTGAGTAGCACTTGCAGAACGACGGGCAATTGGTCAGGTGGCCGCTGTGCAATGGCGTCTCCCCTCGTCAGATAGACGTCAAAGGCAGTTAGCTGTTCCGTGAAAAATGTGGAGTTTTGGTATTCGTAGTCGATACCCTCGCTTTCCTTCTTCTCCAACATGGGCAACTGTGCCAAGGCCATGTCGACGGCCAAATCCCACGTCCCCCACAATGGGTGCTGATGGGTGTCGGGCAACGCTGGGTAGGATTGAGGATGGCAGCCATAGACGGTCATGACTCGCTGTGCCAGAAGCAGGTTCCTGAACAGAGCAGCAACCATCAGGTCTTGACGAAAGAATTTGCGAAACAGGTCTCGGGGGAGAGTTGTCCACGCAATACTGTCAGTAATAGCAGTAAAAATCCAGTTCAGCTCTCCGAGGGGTGTTCGTCTCTCCTGAAGACGGCCAGGAAGCCGCTTGGCACGTTCAGGTGTCAGGCTGGTCTTGAGCGGATTCTGAAGCACGAAGAACCACAAAGCCATCTCTATAGGCGTGGTCAGACATGCTGTAAAGAGGTCGGCTGGCAATTTGGGATCGGTAGGTAAATTCTCCTTGACGGCGCAAGCCGCCAGATGTATGTAGGGTCGAAAATTGGTCTTCTCGTAATGAGGGTCTCGGGCCGCTGCTTCTTCCTCCTCTTCCTCATGTTTTTCCACAAAGCGATGATAATTGTTGAGAATGTTTCCAGCTTCCGAGCAATCCCAGACAAATATCGTGGGGGCCTGCAACCAATGCTGCAGGTCGTACAACGAGACCGGAATATACTGTGTGTAGTTCTTGTTGAATACCCAGATTTCTCCAGATGGAGTAGGTTTAGGCACGCCGTGGCCATTGTAGTGTAGCAGGACGCGTTCATCTTTGGCATTGCGACGCAATGACACGCAGAATTTTTTAGTCTCCTCTACGGATGGATCTAGATATTGCTTATAACGTGCCCGAATAGCCAACGTTTCGTACTGCGACTGAAGCGCCTTGCCGATGTTTTCAAGCGCTTTTTGGATGGGGGGCGCCGTCGGATCAGTCCAGGCTTCGAGTCTGGCACCAGGCTTTGTCTTGAGCTGGTCGGGTGGTTCGACTCCAATGTTCAGGCACATGGCCAACGCTGCGGAGACGGTTTTAAGCCTATCTCTCTGTCTCCAATCTTGAAGCTCGTATGTCAACGGCTTCGGATTTCCAGTCGTCTCGTGCCGCTTGTCCGTAAAATACATGTACCAATTCTGGCAGGGCATCGTTAGCATGAAGACTACAAACGAGTCAAATATAATTAATTAAAAAAGAAAGAAAAAGAAAAAGAAAAAGAACAAGAACAAGAAAAAGACAAGAAAAAGACAAGAAAAAGAAAAAAGAAGCTATATCAACGGCCCGAGGAGTCATTGCATCGCGACAGCATTTCTCGTATATACTGGCCAACTGGTGATAAAACATCCGCACCACACAGTGGTATCACAATCATGACAGAACGGGCACGTGTCCCATTTGCGCGACTCGAACAGCGGCGAGCAGCAGGGATCGAGACATGCGAGCAAGGAATGGGTTTGCGGACGTACACTGGCTAGCTGTGAAATAATATGCTCGGATTGATAGTGATCCTCGAAGCCGTGTCGCGCGCCCCATCCGCGAGGCCGTTGCTCGGTGTCGGAATCCTCGAGAAGCTGTGGTGCGTAATCACTCTTGGATCGGTGTAGGTGCGGTTTAACTGGTCGTTGAGTCCTGTCGTGTTCAAGATCATCCCGCCCCTCGGCAGCGGTTATGCCATTATCTGGTGCGTCTGATGGCTGTGCATCATCAGCGGATTCGTTGGAAAGGTTGTCACGGTCGAGGCTGCTGGCGCCTTGGCCGCGAAATCGCGATGTTGAAATCTGGCCATTGGTAGTCGGAGCCAACGACAACGAACCATTGTGATCGGATCGTAGTGTCATGGCCGCAGAGTTTCCATGGGCCGCGCGAGAATAATGGTTTTGTCGCGCGGGCGACGACGCTTGGCGGAGCAAGATAGCTGAGGGCGAGGAAGTCGACTTGGAGGAGCGTGGTGCTGGGTGAGGAGAGCAGTATTGGCGCTGGTGCTGTTGCTGGCGCTGATGCGGATGCGGATGCTGTTGCGGATGCTGTTGCGGATGCTGTTGATGATGCTGATGCTGTTGCTGCTGTTGCGGATGCGGATGCTGATGCTGCTGATACTGCTGATACTGTTGCTGGGGCGGGTGCGGACTGTGCGGAGACGACGGGACCAAAGCGGGTGCAGGTGGTGGTGGTGCTTGCTGTGCCAGCCGGCGCTGCTGGGTCGAGGACTTTGAGGCGGCCATCAATCCTTAAAGGGTTGCTGGGCCAGGTTATGTTCCAACATGAATGTTTTTGTGGCCTTCCGCTGTCTGTCGAGTCACTCTCTGACTGGTCGGCCGGTGAATCTAAGCAAGACCTGCAGCTCAAAAAGCAGAACGTGTGCCATGAAGCGAAAGCAGGGAGGTTTGTTTTCAACCAGGTGGTAGCAGCACTGCACCAGGATGGAGACGATGCGGGCTTACCAACAGGATACCCAAAGGTACATGAACGAAGCCTTGGCCACAGCCCGGGAGAGACGTACACAAGTGTCACATGCACGACAACCGACGGGACCTTGGGAGGTATCGAGCGGATGGTGCTGAAGCCGGCCAGCTGCCTGCCAGCTGGTGCGTCCAGTTTGGTGTACCAGCCAGCCAGCCAGCCAGCCAATCAATCCCCAACACCAGACCAGCTGGCCTTTCTTTTCGTTTCTGCAATGTTCCTCAGTGGCCGACGAAAAGTCACACCATTCCCAACCAACTCTCCCAAGAACCGTGGATTCTGCCCCTAGTAGCATCATCTGCTCACGCCGCGGTTGGGCTCTCAGCTGTCTTGTACAGGCACATGGACGAATTGGGCAATCCGCATACCCCGGCTTCACTCGCTTCACTCGCTTCACTCCTAGGCATTCCCCGCCCAACACTAGAAAGAGGCAAGAAACCCGCTCTGCTTCTTGACCGACTTATAAAATGGCGCTTTTATTGCCTGTCTCTCTGGCTTGCCGATTGGCGCAGCTCAGGCAAAGGTGGTCGGCACATGACAATCTGCAGCTCAGCACTCAGGAGACGGGATGATATTGGCCAGCTCACACGGCACTGCCGAACCAATTGGTCCTGTTGCATTTGACTGCCTGACGTCTTGGATGGACTGAGTCATAAGTTCCTCATATAATCAGCACTCGTGCCGCTCGTGGGCAAGCCAAGCTGGTCAATCAAGCAAGCTGGTCAAGCTTCAAGCACTCGACAGGATCATGCAACTTATCCACAGGCTCTTCAAACCCCGATATCCCCGACGCCTGGCCATGTCTGGCCATGTTTCCCCCAAGGTTGGGCAGTTCATCACGACCAAGAACTCCAGGGAATAAAAAAGGACGAGTTCCATGCTGGGCCGAGCCGACGTTCCGGTTGACACCTCTAGCAGCATTTCAGGCCGCTTGACAATTTACCATGACGAGTTTCCCGAGTTTCACGGTGCATAGAACAATCGTACCATCCGTGCTGGGGAAAACCTCGAGTGAGCGACTTCCGGGTAAGGAATTGGGAGCCCTTTTTCGATAGCTAATATCCGGTATTTTATGAAATGCTAGTTTTAGTCCTCAGATGAGGTCGGGAAGCCGCAACAGTTTTGTCTGTATGATGAGGGGTCCAAACCCACTCCCACTTGGACGCGCTTGATCAAGAAAGTCGTGCCGTTGTCGCCGTTTCCTGAGCCAAGGGCCCAAGATGATGCCCCTCCCAGTGCCCAGTTATGCATTATTGCCGGCTTGTCACAGAGGTTGTTCAGAGGGGGTTCACGACGCTAAAGAAAAACTTCCGAAAATTTTCACCTCGGCAGGGCACGTCGATTATGCGGCCACCCAGATACGAAGCAAAGAATAGATCTTGTAGAGTATGTGTCCATGATGTACTCTGTCTGGACAGAGCCGTGGGTGCACCATGTGGAAGAAAACAACATTCGTAGGGCTGTTCGCACAGGGGACGATCATGAGAAGCCCAGCCCAACAGAAACAACAAATCATATCAGAAATCATATCGTTTTGACGCCGAGAAGGCTACATCTCCGTAGCCTGCCCACATGTTTTCGACAGCTGATTGGATACACTCGAGGCCGTTGATTGGATGCGGGTAGGTACGGAGGTGTAGCCATCTCGGCATCGAGCAGAGTACGTAGGATCTGCTTGGTGCCGAAGAGGCTACACTTGCATGCCAAGGAACTGCACTGCATTACGCAAATCATTCATCATGTTTTGGTGGTCGTAGGAAAGAAAAATCTCCTGGGATGCGGGCCACGGAGGATTGCGCTTCGATGCCTAAACATCTCTCGAGGGGCTGACTTGGACCAACGCAGCGGGTACTGTGCAATATACTGTTTGCACTGTACCTACAGTGGGTCACAGGTCATGCCCAAGTCTCTTTGCACCCAGATTGCTTGGCGAAATGCTCGGATGTACCTGGGCCCACTGTGCAAGTTGCAATGATCTATTATTATTATTACGCGCAGTGGGCTCCAACAAGGAGACATGGTGGCGGAGGTGGATGCGAGTGGATCCCGCCACACCCCTGGCCAGCCCCTTGATTTCCTGCCAAACAAAACGATTGGTGTCCGGGCTCACGCATACCAGATCAGGTGGTTGTGTCTTTTGTCCGTCATGCCAGTTTTTGTACTTTACGTTTTTTGATTTGTTCTTTTTGTCCCTCGGCTTCCTTTGCGAATGCGAGAAAGTCCTACTTCAAGCCCTACTTGCTTATTTACGGCACTACTACTACAGACAAAGAAGCACCAGCCGTGAATCAGAATCGCGCGCATCCTTGCTGCACAGTGCCATTGAGTCAGGTCATGCAGACTTTGTTTGTCCATTTTGGTTGATGTGGTGCAGCAGTCCGACTCGGGGACGCCACGATCGCGCATCTGACTTCTCTTCGTAGCAAAGTATACCTCAGGTACCTGATAGTTGAGGAAGCGTTGTTTGGCATAAGTTTGTCTCCACGAGGCTGCAGGTACTCAAGTCGCGGGCCGTGTCTGGCCTCTTTGTGGAAGGGCAACTTTTCTGTTCCCTGTTTGTATGGATGTACGTATCCGGGAGGGGGGGGTTGAAGAAAAAAGAAAAGGAAGAAAGAAAGAAAGAAAGAACGCACTGCTTTAGAGATGAGACAAGATGCGAGGTGTTGCCGTTGGCCAGCACGGTTGGGCTTGTTCCATCCTCGGTTGAGTGTCAACCAGACATCATTTTTTATTTTATTGTTTTTTTTTTTTTTGAACGTGTCATGTCTGGTTGCATTGATGCAGCTGATTGAGATGCACAAGTGAGCAGTGAGTGGGTATGAAGCGTTCTGTGCCTGACCTCCCCATGCCAGGGCGGGGCCAGCAGCCGAGCAGGACCGCCGACTGCATGCACTTCAAGTCGCGAGTGGCCGCGCGTGGTGCGCATTTTCCGCATCTGGGATCTGGGTATATGGAGCTCAGTCAGTCACTTGGTGCCTCGGCCACGATTGGGGATGAGAGGAGAGACCATCTGGCCCGTAATGATGATGGTGATGGTGATGGTGACGGTGATGGTGACGGTGATGGTGATGGTGATGGTGATGGTGATGGTGATGATGATGTGATGTGCATGGACAAGATGTCTGGTGGGAAAAGCAAAAGGAGAAGCAAAAGGAGAAAAACTGAAAGGATCGAACTGACCCATCCACCAGTGACCACTATCGACGGCGTCTCCACCGCCAGCCAGCACCATCGGCATTCACTTGGCACCAGATGCTCGGGCAGCCGGCCATTGAAACGACACTAAGTAATAACAAGAGTCCGACCAGACTTCCTTGGAAGAGACTGAGTCCCTGGATTGAGCGAGCGAGCGAGCACACAAAGCGCCTGGTCCTGGCCAAACCGCAGCTCGCGCACGCGTAGACTCGAGACTAGCCAATCGCTCTTTTTGTCACCCTGTTCGCAAGACGACGACGGCTCCACGACTCGCCTCAGTCTTTTTTCATGTTTCCTTTTGGTTGTCCTCTCCCCATACCCGTGGACCGACAGCCAGTCACTCTGTTACCATCAATACTTGCGATCAGTAGTAGTCTCGTCCTTTGAACAAGACATCGCCGCCGTTGTCGTCGTCCGTTTATCGTCCTGTGTGTGCTCGAGACTCACGATTGTTTCCCGTTCCCTCACATCCTCCACCATCCCCTGACGGCGGCGCCCCATCTCTTCCTCCCCGGTTCTGGAATCCACCTCCAAAAAAAAAAAGGCGGCTGGCCACGAACGTCGTTGACAACCCTTTCAGCTCTGAATGACCCACTGGATGCTCGACCAGCCATCTTCACACACGGGCGCCGATTGCCTCGCTCCCGTCTGCATCCTTTTCTGGAATTGACAGAATCCGTCACCTCTCATCTTTGCCATTCGCTGGGGGTGCCTCGAACCTTTTTTGTGTCACCTTGCCGTCCTCCGCATTCTCGACATCACATCACTGCTGCTGCTCGTGTCCGACCCGCGACGTCGCCCGCATCCGATCTGAACGATCCTATCCGCTCACTTATCCCCATCTGCTTCTCGGCCTCGACCGCACATTGCGCATTCTACGACACGACACGACACCTTTCGCTCTCATTTCAGCCATCCGATCTGATTCTTTCTGTGTCCAATTCACGCTTTCGATCCTACGACCATCATCTACGACGATTTTCCCCTGCACTGAGCTGACCGGCTCTTCGGTCAAACAGGCAATCATGGCCTTCCTGTTCAAATCCAAGAAGAGCCAGGACCGTGCCTTGTCAAGTCGCGATGGTCATTCAGGATCGCAGGGGTCTATTCAGAGTGCCGGCGCTCGCATAACCCGCGATGATAAAAATATTGTGCAACGAGCCACACCGACCGGAAGCTTGGCTTCTATGGACGATATCGGTACTGCCAGCCCCGAGCAGCTTCGTCGAGGTGGGAGCCTAGAACAGATGCAGCCTTCAGATTTGGCTGTAAGTTTACTCTGAGTGTGGTCCTAGTTTTGAACTATATTCTGTACTGCTTTATCATTTCTCTTTTTTTTTAAAAAAAAAAAAGAAAGAAAGAAAAAAAAGAAAAAAAAAAAAAAAAAAAAAAAAAAAACTCTAACATCTATTTCCCCAGCAGCATCGCAATGGCTCAGCAGCTTCAAATCCCAATGCCTCCCTATACCCGTGGTCGCAACGGCGGCTTGGGTATCCATCATCGAGCCCGACCCCTTTCCCACGATATGGCGCCGCTGTCAACTCCATCGCTTCCAAAGAAGGTGATATCTACATGATGGGCGGTTTAATCAACAGCTCGACCGTCAAGGGCGATCTCTGGATGATCGAGGCTGGCGGCAACTTGGCTTGCTACCCACTTGCCACCACAGCCGAAGGCCCCGGTCCTAGAGTCGGCCATGCTAGTTTACTAGTTGGCAACGCCTTCATTGTGTACGGTGGCGATACCAAGATTGAAGAGTCTGATGTTCTCGACCAGACGTTGTACTTACTAAACACATGTAAGTGGGAATTTTGAGGCAGTGGTTGACGGGCCCAACCTGGTCAGACAGCTGTGACTAGACGCTAACAACACAATGACTACTAGCTACGAGACATTGGTCTCGCGCGTTGCCAGCCGGCACCCGTCCTCCTGGACGTTATGGTCACTCACTCAACATCCTCGGCTCCAAAATTTATATATTTGGAGGTCAGGTTGATGGGTATTTTATGAATGATCTGTCCGCTTTCGACCTCAACCAATTGCAATCTCCCAACTACATGTGGGAGATCTTGCTACAGTGTGATAACTCTCCTCAAACGCCAGCTGCTCGTACAAACCATTCTATGATCACATACAACGACAAAATGTACCTGTATGTAGCAGCGGCTTTTTACCACCACTACCACTACCACTATCACCACCCACCCACCCACCCTCCTCCCCGCTCGCCGCCCCCTTTTTCTTCCGTTTGTTCTTTCTCATCAAGTTGCTGCAGCATACTGACTCCGAGCCTCATGACACAGATTCGGTGGAACAAATGGTTTCCAGTGGTTCAACGATGTGTGGTGCTACGATCCAGCTTTGAACTCCTGGTCCCAGCTAGACTGCATTGGCTACATACCTGCTTCAAGAGAAGGTCATGCTGCTGCTATAGTTGACGATGTCATGTATGTCTTTGGTGGTCGCACGGAAGAGGGGACCGATCTAGGAGATCTAGCTGCCTTCAGGATCAGCTCGCGAAGATGGTACACCTTCCAAAATATGGGGCCCTCGCCCTCCCCACGATCCGGTCACAGCATGACCACGGTTGGCAAGTCGGTCGTCGTTATTGGTGGCGAGCCTAGCTCAGCCACTACCACCATCAATGATCTAGGCATCATGTATGTTCTCGATACGACTAAGATTCGATATCCCAACGATGGCCAGCAAGGTGCCCAGCGCGCACCCCAAGGACTCCGCCGGCCTAGTACAAGCGACGTCACAAATCCCTCGAATCGGCAGCTGCCCCCAGGCTCTGCTTCGCATGAGTCAAGAAAACCAGGAACTGCGCCGATCCTCGCTGCCGCCGCTGCTGCTACGGTTACGGCAGCGACTCCTGGGGCCGTAGTTACGAATGGCTACCGCTCTCCGTCCCCTACAAGACCAGATTCGTCGACTGGTTTGCGACAAGCCTCAGGCGCGGCGTCAACGACCCCTCCTTCAAAAGTTCCGCCGTCCAAACTTCCTCGAGCTGGCATGTCGTCCAGTCCTGCTGGGCCGCCTCCCCCAGGGCCAACTCCAGCCAAACCGACCGTCGAAAGTTCAAGTACTGGCCGAGTTCGAGGCGCTTCTGCAGACCGAAATGGTCCATCTATGCTTCCGCAACAACAAACGTCCGCTCCACACACTTCTGCTGCAGCAGCGGCAGCTGCTGCTACAGTCTCTGCAAGCTCTGGTGGTGTCGCAGCTGAGAACGATGCTGCCGCAATCAACGGACGACGGACACCCACCACGTCGCCGGCACAGGCGGGACATTCAGGAAGCAGTGTATCGAAATCGGAAGCTTATGCCATGGACTCAAGCAAGGGGAGTCAGAGAGGCCAGCGTCAACCCCAAAGCTCCGTAGACAGCTCGGCCGAGGTGGGCGCGAGAGCCATGCGCCCTTCATCTCCTCCTCCGCCTACCCGTCAACCGAGCAATTCGCTTGCCCGACGATCTTCGAACAGGAATTCACAAACGGTTGTCCTGCTCAAAGAACTAGACGCAGCAAGGAACAGAAACGCATGGTATGCGTCTGAATTGGAGCTGGCGCGGAAATCAGGGTATATTTCTGCGGCAACGTTGAGTCCCCTCGACGCCAAAGCAGCCGAGACTTTTGACGATGAAGATCGACCACTCATTGAGGCCCTGCTGGCTATGAGAATGGAACTGGCAAACGTGCAGAGCGCCGTGGACAAGCAAGCAGTTCTTGCTGCAAGGCAAATTGCGGAGGCGGAGAAGCAACGCGATGCAGCCATCCAGGAAGTGGTGTATACTAAGGCCAAATTGGCTGCGCAGACAGGTGGCAGCCTGGCGAGTACTCCCCAGCAGCTGGATATGAGCGAACGCGATGAGCCAGCAGGTGACCGGTCGGTTGACATGGGCAAGAAGCTGGCTACGGCATTACACCTACAAAGAGATCTCAAGTCGCAGGTGGAGCAGCTGAAAAATGAGCTGGCGGCGGAGAGGACCGCACGGCAGCTGGCGGACGATACCACTTCTGCTACGCAGAAGCGGTTGACAGATTTGGAGGCGTACAAGCAGCAAACATCTACTGAAGTCGGTCGATTAAAGGCAGAGCTACATGTGGCGCAGCGGGATGCCCGTGAGCAATCGGTCACGTGTGCCGAAGCCGTGGCCGCGTTGGAGCTGATCAAGGTGGAACGAGAGGAGCTCGAGTCGAAATATAAGGAGGCTATCAGCTCATCGAAGAACCACGACACCACATTCGAGTCGTTGCGAAGCGCCGTCGCCGCATCGCAGGATGCCAGGACACACCTTGAAAAGAAGCTCGAAGAAGAACGCATAGCCCGCGACAAGGTTGAAGACGAGCTGAACAAGTTGAAGGTGGAACACGATGCGCGTGCCAGCGAATTGGCCGCCTCGACCCAGCGCCTTCGCGATGCCGAAGAACTGGCTGAGAAGCACGCCAACGAGGCGCGAACCCACCGCGAAGCACTTTTGTCCGGACTCGACAAGCTGTCCGCCCGAGAATTGGCTGACGGAGGTAATGGCGATGACGAACGCGCATCGGTTCTGCAAAAGCAACTCGCAGCCAGCAACGAGTTGGTCAAAAAGTACCAACAGGAAGCCAACGACGCTGCGGACAAGCTGCGAAGTGCCGAAGAGCGAATCGCTGGGTTGGAGCAGTACCAGGAGCAGGCAAGCAGGGAGGGTGTTGCCATAAGAAGACAGCTTCAGTCTTCTTTGAGGGAGATGCAGAGCCTGATGGCCGGACACACCGACCTCAAAAACAAGCTGGCGGCGCAACAGCTCGAGACGAATGCCATGACGGTGCAACACAATGCGCTCAAGGACATATTGGCCGAACGTGGCATCAGTCCCACCATGGCCACTCGCTCTCGTAGTCGTGCGAGTCCGAGAATAAACTCGCCCGAGCAGACACGCCTGCGAGACTTGGAGTCGCAGCTTGCCAGTGCTACGGCTGCCCACGAGGAGAGCAGACAGCAATTTGCAGCGCAGCAGCAGGAGTCGGAGATGGCGTACCGCGAGAAGCTTCAGCAGCTCGAGAGCGATTACTTGTCGGCCGTGTACTGCTTCAGGGGTGCCGAGAAGGTGCTGAAGCAGCTCCAGGAGCAGATCGCTCAGTACGAAAAGGACAAGAACCGTCTCAAGGCGGAGAACGAAGAGCTGGAAACGGAGCGAGACGAGCTGAAGAAGAAGGTCGAGGCCTTGATATCCGAAGCGCAGGCATCAGGATCCAAGCTAGAGGCGAGCCTTGCATCCTGGAAGAAGGACTTGGCCGACAACAAGAAGGAGCGGGATGAGGCCATCAAGACACTGGAACAAGTCCAATCAGAGAAGGCGTTGCTCGAGCAGCGTGCTGATGAAGCGGAGCAAAAAGTGGCGCTGCTCCTCAACCAGGTCGAGCACTCTGTCGACAATTACCGACGGCGCAGTCGCCAACCACACAGCATGCACTCGGAGAGCACCAACGGTGTAACGCTGGGACACGGCCGCACTGAGAGTTCAGAAAACGACGAGAGCGAGTACGGCGATAGCATCAACAACAGTGACGACACCATCAATCACAACCACAGCAACAGCAACGGCAACAACTTGGAGGATCGGAACAGCGCCGCGCTCGACAACCTTGCCAGCGAGCTCGAGACACTACGGAGTCACTGGGAAGCCACCAACAAAAACTATCGACTCAGCACCAACTTTGACTTTGACCCTCCTGCGGCCAGCACTGGCGGCAAGCAGACGGAAGAAGGAGACGGCACCGCAACAAACACGACGGGCCTGAGCGAGGGCCTGGCCGGGTGGAGAAAAAGGCTAGACACGGACGACATAGATGACAAGGCTTAGAAGAGGATGGGCGGGGTGAGAGGCCTCGGTGGAAAAACAGACCAAGTTGTCGTCAGAGCCTACGGGACGCATTCATGACAAGAGTTTAATATACCCAGATGTTGGCTTCATTATTATTACTGTTATTAGCACTAGTTTTAAGGGGGGGGGGGGGGGGTTG
>SRPU01000417.1:0-19466 GCA_018360185.1 Claviceps lovelessii | reverse complement strand
CTTTTTTTTTTTTTTTTTTTTTTTTTTTTTAACTCTGCTTGTGGGAGAGCTTGCAATAGGGGTGTTTTATACACAATTAGATGCGCCTGCCCTAACTGCCGGAGAGGCTTCTCGACACGGATGATGATGGCGGAGAAGGCCGCGGAGCGTAATTTCTGAGGAACCGCCTTCACGAGTATCTTTTTGTTCAAATCATTCAGGGGTCGAGGCGCGCATATACGTATGCATACACACGGAGGGCGAAGCGTGTGAAGATGCCTTGGTCGAGAAGGCAGCGCTTGGGGAGGGGTGTGTGTCCCGCCTTCCAAGTGAGTGGCCGAGCAGAGCAGCAACTTTCCATGGATGAGTATATACTTTTCTGTCATTCGCAGACGCGGAGGATCTTGAGCACCAGAGCAAGGAATGGCAGCTTATATTCCTCCCGGGCTTGTGAATGATGGACAGTAGATGAAGTATTAAGGCGGCTGTTATAGTAGGCAGACAGAGGAGAAGAAGGAAAGAAGAAGAAAATCACATCTGGCTTCCTCTGCCTCCCTCCCGAGAGACGAGACTTCATCATAAACCCACGCGCTTTGCCTGCCATGATCACCTCACCCAGAAGTTTAGAACATGTTCTCCTCGCTATATGATTCCCCTCCACGCGTGCGCGACGGAGCAACACTTACAGTGCTTCGATACATCTACCGTGATGACGCGGGCAAGGTGCTGATTTGCACGGATGGTGCCACTGGTGCCTGTCTGAACATACAGACAGACCGAGGCAAAGGCAGGAAGGGGGAATGTTCTTCAAGCCAAGCACGGGGTCAGGCGGACGAAAAACGTATCGCCTCGCCTTGAGAACAAGGGACCATGTGGTAATGCTTTTAAGAACATAAGCATTAAAGCTTAGCTATAGGCTGTTATTACTGTACTTTATTAAGCACCAGAGGGGGGGGGTCGAATATAGTGATCTCAGTAACTGATTCTAGGGATGTAGTCAAAGTTACCAGAATGCTCCTCGGAAGTGGAACATCTGGATTCTTCATGAGTGGATCTCCAATTCTGAGATGCCAAAAAGCGCGGCATGATATGGCAAATAAGGCGTCAAAGCATGCTGCGCAGGAAGCACAGGCTGTAGGTGAGTACACGATGTACATGGCACGCGGTCGCAGAACGGAGGCAACCGGAACGGAGCACTTTAAGAGAATATTGTGCTTATGATATCCGGCAGACCGGGCAATGAACAGGTTCTAGCAAGGGGTGAATAGGAATCAGCCCAGAGTTTACCGAGTATGCGAGGTCTACTCCATGGCCATGAATGGACGGGATTGTGGAATACGGGTCATCGCGACGACACTCTGGAAGATGCGGCCATGTGGCGTTGTCCTATGTGCTCTTGGTGGCCGAAGAAGAAGAAGAACGCCATACTGCGATGCACAATATCGTACAAAACAAAAGCTGTCAACTACAAGTCGCCGAGGTAGTTCAAGCAGCGAATGTCGCTCGCGGGTGATTCACGCAGCGTGGGTAGTCGTCGACGGCTTCATCCTTTCCGACCAGGTGTTCACCCAGTGCCGACTGCCGTACTTCACATAAGATATACAAAACTTTTATCTCATCGAGGCGTGTACTTGTGCCCGTCTTCACTTGACATCTATAACCCCTATTTTTGGACACATCACTGCCACCCTATAGCCAGAAGGATAAAAGAACCCAAATAAAAAAAAAAAAAAAAAAAAAAAAAAAAAAAAGAAAAAAAAAAAAAAAAAAAAAAAAAAAAAAAAAAAAAAAAAAAAAAAAAGCTCCACGCCGTGAGAGAGACTTCCTATGCACCGATGAGTGTAGCAACCGAATAGTAGCACACGATGGACAAGGTAGGAATCAAGCTCCGGCCCACCAGACTGCATTTGTGGTATGAGGTAGGTATGCGAGGAAATTGGCCTGGACAACCGAGGCGCACCAAATCTGCACTCGTTGGCCAAGAACCACAGCTCGCGGGGTTTTGTAGAGAAAACCCCCACCAGAAACCCAAATGACAGTACGCTAAAAACAAAGCAGGCTGGGAAAAGAAGGACGAAAGGAAGAATAGCCATATGGAGTACGTCATGATTATTTTGGGACGACTTCCACGTTATTTTTTTAGGTTTACAAGCCATGGCTGCCATGGGGATTTGGATGGGAAAAGTGCGCCAGTGATGAAGGACGGATCTGGGATGGGGGGGTGGGGGGTGGCTTTGTTGGAGAAAGGCGTAAATATGGTATCAACGATCGGTCTCGAGGAGGGGGACATGGGGACATGGGGACATGGGGATTGCCGGAAAGAAGCGGGCTGAGGAGTTCGGGCGAAGGGGGTAGACAGTCCGGACTTGGCTGGTCTGGAAGGGGATGTCTCCAATTCCCTTTTCTTTCTTTCTTTCTTTCTTTCATTTTTTTTTGGACGAGCCTCGGGACATGGGATTGTGTTTGAAGTGTCGGTGTTGGGAACCCCTGTGGCTGCGGGTGGAGGAGGCAAGGATCGTGAAATGAGCAGAAGAGTCCTGAAATCTTGAAGTTTTGAAAGAAGCAAAAAAAGAAAAAAAAAGCAAAGAACATAGGGCCGACGGCGAGTATTTGTATCTATCGACGGGCAATGAATTATGCAAAGCACTTGGCATGCCGCGCAGCCAACCGTTGATGTACAAAACGTACATACACATGCATACATGTGCATGTCTGCACAAAAGCTAAATGGCACAGATGACGTACTACGTGCATGCAGCATAAAGGGCACCTCTCGTCTGATGCAGTGCAGCCAGTTCATTCATCATGTGCGGCTTTGGAGTCGTCGGACCAGCTGACAGAATGTTTCCACGAGATGCTTCCATGCATGCTGCATGTTCTATCCTGTGCAGAGCGAGGAGACAGATGAACACCACGTAGAAACAAATGCATGTACAAAGATGAGACGAAGAAAGAAAAAGAAACGGAAGGAAAAGGGAAGGACAATGAAAACAAATGTAACAAAGGAGATGAGGAAAAACCAAAAAAAAAAAAAAAAAAAAAAAAAAAAAAAAAAAAAAAAAAAAAAACACAGGCCGACCGCGCTCACTTGCGCTCAACATGCAAAACCGCCTGGTGTGCCCAGACACGATGCTAACCACGTCTGGTCGGATTCCTGGTCCATTATTCCATGCAAGACTTGGAACCATGCGAGTAAGACAGCATTCCGGACCCCCCCCCCCCCATGGTTGCAAGAACTCCACACGAAGCGGATCCAGATGTCTCCGTGCTGCATAAGACCAGACCAATGGGGCTATTTTTGTACGACGACTCGACAAGTTGACTACCTGCCTAGTCAATCCATCTTTTCATGAAGACGGCCAACAGGGTTGTCGACGGGAGTCGGTCCCAAGTTCCATACAAGGGAGCCGCTGTCGAACAAGGGCTGAATATGGAGAGTGACAAGAATATCGTACACACGCACGGTCATAAGTACATGTTGTAAAAAAAAAAAACATGCTTTGAGATTTTCATTGAACATGGAGGGACAGGAAGGACAAGAAGAAGAAACCTCGGTCAAGAGGAGACGAAAATACCACAAAATCATGGTGTCATACCATGGAAGTCAAATCGCTGCAAGTGGGTTGTTGCCGGGTGGCAGGAAGCTTTCAACATTGGCGGGTACCTGCTTCGCCTCATTCGCCTCATTCGCCACATTCGCTCCTTCCCAGGGGAAGCCCAAGTAGCAGTCCGCATTAGTAAGTAGGTGGGTACTTCGTCACCGTAGGGCCCCTTGGCAGCCCTGGCAGTGAAAGCCACTAGGACGGGAAGTCGGACAAAAAGACGGAAAAGGGAGCCAGGAGGGCACTAGCGCTGCGCCATCAGTCGGCTAAAGCCCCGCAACGCTCCTGCCGCGATGTCCTGTCGTCCGCTGACCAGCCAGGCTGGACCAGTCAGCAGACATGAACATTGAACCGCTCCCAGTCGTCGTCGGCCGCCAAACGGCGCAGTCAGCCACTACTGACTCCTACTGGCACCACTGACACTGCTGACCAGGCACTACTTGACGGCACTACTGACAGCACTACCGCCGCCGCCGCCGCTGACCAGCAACTAGACTCGCCACGAGACCCGTTGCGGCCGTTCGGGTCCTTCGCGCTCATTACAAGGCCGACCGTGTGGGGTACTTGACGAACAGACACAATGTGGCCTGCGACAGTAGGTACCGCTTGGCAGTCGGGACGACGACCACCTGGATGGAGCACCTGGCGATCTACCTACTTACCTACCAACTAGGCAGGAGTCCACGCCCAATGCACCTTCCCCACAAGGTCGCGCTTGCACAGCCCCGTCGCCCACGACAAGCAACCTTCAATCATCAAGCACCTTCTGCTCCCAGCGATCTCTGCAGTAGACTCAAAGTCTCCATGTTCATGTTGCTGCATGTGCTGTTGTTCCCCCCCTCTTCCCTTCTCACTGCCTTTGCTGACGCCGGAAAGGGTGCGCATGCTCGTGCTCCTTTTTATTCCCCATCCGGAGTGGACGTGGCCTCAGCAGAAGATGATATTCCATACTCTCACATCCACGCGCTGGGCGAGCTTGTTTCATGCGGCATGGTTGCCTCTTTTTTTTTTTTTTTTTTTTTTTTTTTTTTTATCGCCTCACCCACCTTAACTCTGCAGTCTGCACACCATCTCTCTCGCCGTGGCCCGTCCGTTGTCTGCCTAGCACGCGCCTAGCGTTTGAACTTTGAACTCCAGTGTGCACTGTGGACTCTGTGGAGACTGGAAATGGAATCATGGATCATCCCCCACGCGACGTGACCATGACGATGCTCAATTTTTCACCTTTTACCAACGGTACTGGGGCTCTGGTTCATCGTGTTCGTGCTGCCTTTCGATGGACTGGTCAAATTGCTGACACTAAAAGCCTTGTCCAAAAGCAGTCGGGAGAATTGTCCCATCTGCCTGGTATGAGGTTGGTCTATTTGTTTTCTCAGACATTGAGATCCCAGGATAGGAGACTATGCGGGAGCCGTCACTGCCGCTGAGCTTGCCAGGACTCGAGGAGCCAGGTCCTCACGATAGGGCATCGTATTTCTGGGCGGTTTAATTTGGTCGGGCGGTTTCTGCACGAACAAGTCATGGCCGACGCCCTCCCGGTTCCAAGGCGGCCGCCAGGGCCCACACAGTTTGGCCGCCGACTCGACAGAGTACAGTCCGGTTTTGACACTGGTCGGCGTATCAAGATGGACAGGGTCATGGAGATGACGAACAGGCATGGCGTTTCATGCACACCTGCTACTTTTTCTTCTTGCACGCCATCGGATCTTGGAGATTCCAGCTGGACAGACGACACGACTTATTTCATGCGGTGGGACTGGAGGAGAGATGTCTGCGAGTAGGGCTCGGCTTCAACTCACTTCAAACTTTAAAGGGAGAGATAGGGAGACTTTGAGTAAGGAGGAGAGAGAGAGAGAGAGGCACAAACAGGACATAACCTCCCCCCCCCCCCCCAAAAAAAAAAAAACTTAGCCTGCTTGCAGGTGCATGCAGGAACTAGTCGCCAAGTCAGCACATTCCTAGCACAGCACGCATGGCCGCCGAGACATTTCCAGCGTATCCTGCCAAAAAGATGGATTGACTTGACAATTGACTCCTGTAACCTAACCAGATAGCATCTCCATCTCTGATCCATTGGATACAGATGACAGACTGTGTCATAAACTTATGGGCCCATCCCTTATTGGCGTCACGCTGGCACCAGGCAAAGTTTGTTTTGGGGAAGCTCACATGGCATCACGCTGTAGTAGCGGAACGCGACCGTTACTGGGGTCTCAGGCAGCGAATGGCCAGGAAATTGGGAAACGAAGATCCAAAACGATGCCTAAAGAGAGTACTCAGGCCTGCAAGACTGCTGCCCGGAGAGCAACACTCCTCCTACCTACTAGGTATGTAGGTAGGTACTTGGTACACTGGGTAAAGTTACACGGCATGACTGGAACTGGCGGAAGTGGCCGTGATGGTTGTTGGCTGGCTGGCAAACTGCAAACTGACTGGCTTGACGGAGTGACGGACTGACTGAATGCCCTGTCTACACCATGTCAAAACCGACGTGGGATATCCACACGTCAAATTTGGCTTTGAAGCCTTTGGCTTCTCGCAAGGAAACATATTGATGGAGCACGATATGAACAATGTTGATCAGTATCGCAATTGTTTTTTTTTTTTTTTTTTTGGTTTACGACAGCCGTTTCCATCATGCTGATGGCTTCGCATGACGCATACCGGAAATTCGCCTTTCCTGTTCAAGATCTGGCTTTCTCTTTCTCATGATGCTTTTCTTACGCAAACGAACTGGACACCAACATGCCCTGAGGATGATGTTATTGCAAAGCGAATAAGCAACGGCACTAGGCTAAGGCGAGCAATTTGGCGGCAGGCATGTACTTACAACTGACTCTTGCTGCTCGACCCATGGAGTCTGGACGGCAGAAATCTCCAAGTGCCAACGGGCCTGGCGCTTTTTGTATCCGCCGCCCACCCCAGCCATCTTCGACATGTGGATCTCCGACACTCCACCAGAACCCTGCCCATACACACAGTGCTAGCCAAATGCTTGCGCCCTGGTGGGCGTCGTTCCAGTCTCGCGTGTCGGGCCAGACGGGGGCCGATGTGGTTGGAGGAGGAGGGCGTGGAGGGCTTGGAGGGCTTGGAGGGCTTGGAAGGTTGGAGGGTTGGAGGGTTGGATGGTTCAGTGTTGGGCACAAGAGGTTGTCCTGGCAAAATGCTAGTTTGTATCATGTACAAGTGGTCAAGCAACAAGCAGGCCGCATCTTCGCTCGACTATAATATCCGTGCCCGCCCTCGTGCTTCTCTCCCTCTCCTGTTTCTGATCATCCTCCCTTCGTTTAACCATCAATCACAGAGCGCTCTCTCAGACACCTGCTCCTCGTTTGCACTTGTCTCCATCATCAATTGATCTGTCCCGTCTATCGTTGGGAAAGTCAATTAGCCTATCGTTCTTAAATTTACATTCGAGGCGGATTCATTCTTCCCTGGGTTCCGTGTGGATTTTCGACGTTTTTTTTTTATTATTATATCAACCTTATATCACCCAAGGTTCGTTTTTGGCTGGTGGTGACCTCGAGCTCACACACTTTTCTCACTTCATAACAATCTCACGCACCTGCCAACATTTCCTTCCAAACCCAAACGACTTCTCGCTTTCCAACCTTTTTTTATCACCCCGTCCATCCCGCTTCTTCTCGATACCGGAATCCCTGAGGGTCATCGAAAGCTAACAAAACATTTCGAGGAAAAAAATAGCAAAAATGAAGTGGTCCTCCGCTGCCTTCCTCGGCCTGGCCAGCACTGCCGTGGCTCAAGTCGGTGTCCTCAAGCCTGACAGCCCCCCCCCTCCCGGCTGCAGTACGACTCGCGATGGCCGATTCCAGGTTTCCATCTACTCCCTAGGGAAGTCCAAGCGTGATTTGCAGGTAATAATTCAACCCAACCGATCATCCCTCCACCTCTCTCTCTCTCACACACACACACACACACAAAAAAAAAAAAATGCTGTCACCATCCAGTAATGCTCTTCTCAAGTGGCTGACATTTATTGTTTAGAAGCGTGCTTGCGGTGGCGATGGCACTCTTGTCATGACTCTGAAGGACGGTGTTTTGAAGGACGCCAAGGATCGAACTGGTGCCATTGTTGCCAACCGTCAGTTCCAGTTCGACGGCCCTCCTCAGGCTGGTTCCATCTTCACTGCTGGTTTCTCCACCTGCCAGAATGGCACTCTTGCCCTCGGTAGCTCCACGGTTTTCTGGCGATGCCTTTCTGGCGACTTCTACAACCTCTACGACCGCAACTGGGCCCCTCAGTGCGAGCCCATCGAGATCGTTGCCACCACCTGCGATGGCGGTAGTTCGGGCAGCAGCAGCAGCGGCGCCGGTCCCAGGCCCATTGCCACCAGCATGGTTCAGACCACCGTCGTCGGCGTTCTCCCTGACGGCCAGCCTCAGGCTCGCCCCACGGTTGTGCCTGTTCCCATCTGCTCGATTGGAAATGGTCGAACGACTCCCTGTGCTTCAATTCCTCCCGTTAGCCAGATCGGAGATGGTCAGATTCAGGCTCCTACGCGTGTCCCAGCTCCTCCAGCTCCTCCTGTTTCCCAGATCGGAGATGGTCAGATCCAGGCTCCCAAGTCTGCCCCTCCTCCTCCTCCCGTCGCCCAGATTTCCGATGGCCAAATCCAAGCTCCCACTGGCAGCGTTCCTACCCCTCGTCCTGTCAGCCAGATCGGCGACGGCCAGATCCAAGCTCCTACTGGCAGCGTTCCTACCCCTCGTCCTGTCAGCCAGATCGGCGACGGCCAGATCCAGGGCCCTACCGGTCCTGCTCCCACCAAGCCCGCCGTCACTTCCGTTCCTACTGCAGCTGCCGAGAAGGTTCTTCCCGGCCTTGCCGCTGCCATCGCCATCGTCGGACTGTTGCTGTAAATCTAAGATGGCCTGCAGAAGAGACATTTGAGCAACAGCTCAGCCGTCAGCATGTGTGGAAGCCTAGCAAATGCTTTCCCCCTACCGGCTTGGTTGACCTTGTTTCATCGTGGAGTTGGCGGGATGATAATTTATGATGTTTTTTTTTTTTTAAAACAAACCCGTGTTGTGTCAGTCATACTCGGGAGCGCTTTTTTTTTGTTGTTTTCTGGCTTTTGTTTTTACCTCTGCGACTGGTTGATTACTTTTTCTGACTACCACGAAAACTGACCGCGCAAAAATTGACGGAACTTAATGAGATTATCTCGGTGTCGTTGGACGGCACGAGGTGATTGGAATGGTAATATATAGGGAAAAATTTTTTACATACTTTATTTCTTGAGTATGCAAGTACAAAATATAATGATTGCCTAATTCAAATGTAGGCTCTATATATCTTTTTTTTTCTTCCTGTGAAACTATGACTGTGACTACTTGCTATGTTTGCAAAAATCGCATGCGATCGTGTTCTTTTGACGTTGTGCTTATGTAATGCCTTTTTCTTTTTGTGTTGCTAGAGATGGTGTTGCCCAGAACGCGTAGGTGGATCACATACAACGCGCGGATTATCATAATCCCGCGCTACGCGAGGGCTGCGGCTGTGCGCACTATTTCATAGATATTTTCCTTTGTATATAATTTACATATAGTTAGAAATAGCATTAAAAGAAGCTAATTTCTAGTGCATTCTATGCATTAGTTATAAGCCTAGGAGGAAGTTAATAAGACTCCCTATAACTAATGCTATATACCTATATTATTAAATATATATATTTAAATCTCTTTTTATTCTCTTTTAATAGTAAAGATAACTTTTATTATAAATCTTTAGATTTTAGTGCTAGTTAAGAAGCTTACCTCTATAAAGTATTAGAATAACTAGTTTAAAGCGCTTAAAGTAGTAGCTTAAGAGTAAATAATTTAGAATAAGGTTAACCTTACTTTTTTAAAAAAGAAATTAAATCTTTTTAAAAAGCTAAGAGCTACTATAAAAGAAGATTTTATTTAATTTATTATAAAGTACTTTATAAAAGATTATAAATTTATTATAAATAAAGCTATTTAGTACTATAAATATAAATAGGAGATTTCTTTTTATAATTATAAAGAATAAAAAAGAAAAAACTAAGCTTTTTATACTTAAATTACTAGCTTTATTAAGCTAAATATATATTTTATAGTATTAAATTCTTTATAAAGTAATTTAAAGAAAGGAGAAATCCCTTTAAAAAGAATTATTAAATATCTTAAAGTAAGATTCTTACTAAGAGATATAATTATAAAAGTAGAAATAGTAATACACTACTTTACATTACTTTAGAAGGCTAAATATATAAATTTATAACCTAACTACTAAATTAAATTATAAAATACACTTTATTAATAAGCATTATAAAATAATATTAATAAGGTTTAAGGACTAAATATAATTTATAATTTCCTTTAAGCAGTTAAAGCATATTTTAAGCCTTTTTAAGTATAAGTAAAGCTTATTAAACTAGTTAAATACTTTAACTTTTTATTAAAAGAGATAATGCTATAAAGTATTACTAATAAATTTATAAAATACTATAAGGTAACTTAAACCTTTAAAATATTATCTAAAAAAAGAGTCTATACTATACTTAGTATATACTTTAATAATAAAAATAAAAGTAAAGCTAATAAAGAAATAAAAAGCTATAATTATTTATATAGAAAATTAGTTAAAAGGTATACTTAAAAGCTAAGAAAATATAAGGTTCTATACTAAGCTATTATAGAAAAAAAAACTAATCTTTATTATAAGCTAATAAAAAATAACCTTAATAAAGCTAAATAAAGCTATAAAAGCTTTTATTAAAAGACTTTATATATTAATATTAAAAAAAATAAATAAGCTAAGAAGGCTTTATAGCTACTAAAAGGTAGCTTTTTTAAAGAAATCTTAGTAGTAATTCTTAACTTTAACTTAATTAGTATAAAAAAACTACTAAAGGCAGTCTTTATAACTCTAAAGTATAAGGAATATATACTATTAAAGAGCACTCTTTTTAATAACTATAAAGTAATATATATAGTTAATAGTATTAACCTTTTTAAGCCTAAAATATTTAAAACTATTAAAAATAATTATTTTAAAGCTAGTATAATCTCTTTTTAAATTAATAAAAAAAAGACTTATATACTTAAAAAGATTTTAAATAGTAAAAATAATGCTTAAATAAAAGACCTTATATTAATAAATATTATAGTTATTAAGGGATTTTATATAAATATTATATTAAAGAGCTATTTAATAAAAAAGGGTATATAATATTATAGATTTAATAGCACTTTATACTTTAAACCTATAAAATAAAGTATAGTACTAATAAACCTTATTAAAAAGTTTAATATTATATTTCTTAAATATAAGCCTTATTATAACTATTTAAAAATCCCTTTAAAGGTAACTTTATACTTCTCTTTAGTTATATTTTCTATAATAAAATTATATAATATATATATATAAAGCTTATAGCGCTAGCATTCTAGTAGAGACCTAAGCTTACTATATACTAATAAAGAAGAGATTTAGTATTTTTACTTTAGCTACCTTAGTAAAAACGCTTTAAGTAAGCTAGCTTTATATATAAGAGGTATATAAATTTAAGAAATAAAGTATAAAAATTATAAGGTATATATACTTATATATATTAAATATATAATCTCTTAATAGTAACTAGAAAGGTAATTACTAAAACCTTTTTAAAGGATTTATTAAAACCTTTAAGATTATTTAAAGAGCTTTAATAGTATAAAATAGCTACTTATTTTTAAAAATAAGTATAGTAAAATAATATAAGTATATATACTCTCTAATAAAACCCTTAAGTCTATATTTAATATATTAGTTTACTTTAAATAGTAGGTATTAAGATAGTTTAAACTCTTAATTATAAAATATAGGTAGGATAATAAGAGAGTAGTAATTTTAAAGTAAGGCTATATAGCATTCTAAGTATAGGTATAATTTAAAGATATAGAATTAAAGAGCCCTTTATTATATACTTATAAGCTAAATAGAAATATAAAAAGAGTAAACTAAATAATTATAACTAAGTTTATTACTATACTTTAAGGTATAGGGCTTTTACTAAATTTATAATTAAAAAATATATAGGCAGTAGCTTTTTTATATAATATTAGTCTAATATAGTAATTAAAGTAAAAAATATCTATTAAAGTCCTTAAAAGTTAGTTTTATAATAATACTTATTTGCTAATATAAGCGCTTATAGCAGACCTAAGACTAGATTAAAGTAGCCTATATATATATAAATACTATACTTTTCTAATATTTAAGGAGCGTAAAGCTAATAAAAATAAATAGTATTTTAAAATAAGCTTTAAAGACTATATTAAATACCTTATAGGCTATATAGCTTTAAGAATTTATTATATATAAATTCCTTTATTAAAGAAAGTAATAATAATAAGGAATATAACCTTTAATAAGAAAGTCTTTTATAATTTAAAAAAGGAAAGTATAAAGGTATAATTAGTTTTTAAGTTAAAAGTATAATTCTAAGCTCTTTAAATAAATATAAAACTAAATAATAAAGTTAACCTTCTTTTATTACTATTAGAGTAATTACTATAGGTATAATAAATATATATAAAGAGTTTAAACTTAGGGGTAAAAGCACCTCTTTTAATAGAGAGTTTTAGTAAAAAACACTTAAAAGCTTATAAATATACTTTTAAACTTTAAACTCCTTAGGTAATGCTTAATTTAGTAGGAGTAAAGTAGACTATATATTAAAAAGAGGCTTTTATAAGCTTTAGTTATAAAAGCTAATAAAGCTTAGTTAATAAAGGTTACTAAAACCTAATTAATTCTATAGTTTTAAAATAATTTATATAGAATAAAGGCAATAAAAACAAACCTACTATAAAAGGTAAAATAACTACTTAAATATTAATAGAGATAAATACTTAATATTAGTAATTAGAGCAGCTACTATATTAAATAATAATATTATAGAGTTAGTAAGAACTAGCTACCCTTTAAGACTTATAAGATATATTAATACTTTAGTAACCTATAGAAGGAGAGAGCTTTTAGGCATAGCTAATAAAGCGCTAAAGTACTTAACTTTAAAAGCTAAAAAGTAAGGAATGTATTTAAAATTAGAATATTTTATATAAAAGAAAACCTAACTATTACCTTATTAATTACTTATAGAAATTAATATTAAGTCTAAGGCTTAATTAGCTTAAGGATAAAGACTATAATAATTAAAGCATAAAGACTATTTTTACTATAATTAATACTTAATATAATAATAAGAGTAAAGCTTACTTTAAAGAAAAAATCTAATAAAAGACTGTTTATTAGTTAAATCTTATAAAGCCTTTAAAGAATTATTATAAAGCTATAAATTATTTAATATAAAAGCAGTAAATAAAAGTAATAAATAAGGAGATTATAAAGCTTAAGAAAAGAGGTATATAGAAGTAAATTAAGTAATTATAAGTATAATTAAGGCTAATATTATTAAAGTAGGTTTTTATATATAAATTTAATAAAAAGGGAACTTTTAAGAGATATAAAGCCTAGATTTATATAAGAGAAGACCTATAAAAAAAGGCTATAATTAAATATACCTATACTATAATGCTTACTATATATACCTTCTAAATTTTTATAGCTTTTATTACTAGGTTTAATTTAGAAATAAGGCAATTTAATATAAAAAATATATTCTTATATATAAAATAAAGTATAACTTTAATACTAGTAATATATAAGCTACCTAATAGATTTAAGATATTAAATAAATATATAGAATTACTTAAAGTATTATATAGGCTTTAAGACTTACTATAACTATAGTTTAAAGAGCTAAGTATAAAGCTTAAAGAACTAAGGCTTAAAGTATACTTAAAAGAGCCTTATTTATTTTATACTAAAGAGTATAATATATTTTTAATATTCTTTATAAATAATATTATTATAGCTTTCTATAAAAACTAATTTAATATAGTAAATAAAGTAATCTAAGGACTAAAAGGCACTTATAAGCTAAATAATAAAGGCAATATACATTTTTTCTTAGGTATTTAAGTACTTTATAATAAAGAAAAATAAAGGATTTACCTAAGCTATAAAGTATATATTAGTAAAATTAAAGAAAAATTTAGTTAAGTAGGTAAGGGATCTTTCCCTACTATTTTAATCCTAGTAATAAAGTATTATAAGTATAAGGGAGAAGCTAATAAGTAAACTATAAAAGTATATTAAAAAAAAATAGAGTTAATTCTTTATACTATAATTATAATAAGGCCTAATGTAATATATATTATAGTAAAATTATTATAGTTTTTTATAAACTTAAAACTAAAGTATATAAATATAGTAAACTAAGCAATTAAATACTTAGTCCTTACTAAATATCTTACTCTAGGGTTTAGGGGTATAGGAGAAATATAAGTAATTTAAATAGTAAGCAATGCTTTCTTTACTAATAATAAAAGCACTTAATGCTTATTATAGAGATATTTTATTATACTTTTTAAAAAACCTATTATTTAAAAAGTAATATATTAATTAATAGTTATAACCTTAATAATAAAGGTAAAGCTACTCTCTTTATTTTAAACTATATATAAAACTATTAGTCTATAGTGCCTTTTTAAAAATATTTAATTTAATATATATAAAAACTAGGTAATTTACTATAATAACTAGTAAATAATATACCTTATTCTTAATAAGAGTAAGAGACTTACTACTTATTTATGCTATATTAATATATATAATATATAGTTAAAGTAGAAATATAAGTATAGAAGCTTTAAGGTTAATTATCTCCCTATAGTAGAGATACCTATAAATAAATTTATAAAAGCGCTTAATTAGTAATAATTTAAATGCTTTTAAGGAATGCTTAGTTTAATAAATATATATATACTTTATATTTAAGAAAAAAGCTAAAAGGTATAAAGTTTAAAAAATTAAATACTATATTTAAAAAGAGTTTAAAATATATAATTTATATATAGTTATAGCTATAGTATTAGTATATAAAAAAGGGGGGTATTAAATATATTACTTTAAAAAATATATAAAAGCTCTCTCCTTAAGCAGTAAAAGTATTATTAAAGTAAATAAGATTTGCCTAAGGTAAGCAATAGTGTAGAAAGTAAAGCAAAAGAGTAAAGCTAGAAGAATAATAAAAGCAAAGCAATACTAAGTATAATATAAGGTATATATTAGCTTTAAAGAAATAAGACTCTAATAGCGCTTTTATATATATTTTTTAATAATTTCCTTTATACTAGCTATTACTATAGCTACCTTAGCTTCCCTTTTTACTATTAATAAGCCTTTAGTAGTATTATTAGCCCTAATATAGAGCTAACCCTTATATATAGAGTCTAGTTCTATAAGGAGTTTTATTTATAGCTTTAGTGCTTAATAGTACTAATTATATAGCTAAAATAAATAAAGCATTAGTATTTATTATAGAATTAAAGTAAAGAGAAGAGGAAAGCTTACTTTTTAGTTATAACCCTATGCTATTAGCATTTACTTAGTAATAAAAACCAGTATAGTATATAAGTTATTATAATAATAATTATTTAACTTATATAAAAAGTATCTTTAAAACTAGCTAAACCTAGTTTTATAATATCTTTTATTATTACCCTTACTTATAATAGCTACTTTAATATACCCTTAATAGGGTAATTGCTATAGCGCACTATAAATTATAGGTAAAGCTAGCTTTTAAGAAATTAGTAAAGTTCTTTAAAAAAAAAAAAGAGTACTTTTAAAACTTATTATTTACTTTTACCTTTATAATAGGGTCCTTAAAGTAATGCTTTTATAACCTTTATATGCTTAGGTAGGGAGAGGCTTTTAAACCTTTTTAAAGGGCTATAGGCTTAAAAAGGGAGATAGGGGAGATAAAGAGGGCAATAAGGGGGGTATAGGGGAAGTAAAAAGATTATTAATACTATAATCTTTAAAATTAAAAAAAATTCTAAAGGAGACCTTTAAAGGGAGTGCTTATTAGGCATTCTTCTAGAGGACCCTCTCTAACCTTAAAGAAAGTATAATAATAGTAGCGGTAGTAGTAGTAATTAGAATTACTAATTATAATAAAAAAGGTACTTATAAAGAAAAAAAAAAAGGAATTTATAGATATTAGGAGGAATTTATAATATCTATATTTTATATATAACCTTACTTTCTTTAGCTTATATTAACCTTACTTTTATAAATACTACTATATACGCTGCTTCTATATAATTAGAGCGGTCTTCCTTAGTTAGTTATGCTCTAATTAGGGGGTGTGTTACCTAGAACGCGTAGGTGGATTATATATAACGCGCGGATTATCATAATCCCGCGCTACGCGAGGGCTGCGGCTGTGCGCACCATTTCACAGATATTTTCCTTTGTATACAATTTACACGTAGTTAGAAATAGCATCAAGAGAAGCCAATTTCTAGCGCATTCTGCGCGTCAGATGGAGATGGACGACGGCTTTGTTGGAGGGTCCACACAATCAAGTTGTCGACCTCTAGTCTACGGTTCGTCCTCTTCGCATCACACCTATGGCATACTCACCTACCTACCGACGTACTTAAATCCTAGTAGGTAACCAGATACCTTACCGTTCCCCAATTCTGCAAATCATCCACATCACAAAACAACCCGCATCAAAGGGACACTCGAACAGACCCCCCATGACAGAATACTGGAAAAACTCCCCCAATTACTGGTGCAAGCACTGCGGCGTCTTCGTGCGCGACACGAAGCTCGAGCGCCAGAACCACGAAGCCACAGCTCGACACCAAAATGCCATTAAGCGCTCGCTTCGGGACCTGCACCGCACGCACGACCGGGAACAGCGCGAGAAGGAGCGCGCGAGGCGCGAAATAGAGCGACTCGATGGCGTGGTGGGCGGGAAATTGGGCGACGAGAAGGCCTCGTTATCAGGGACGTCGGGGTCGGGGTCGGGGTCGGGGTCGGGGTCGGGCTGGAGGTCGACAACATCGCAGGGCGGTGGTGCCGAGTCAGCGCTGAAGCAGCAGCGTGAACAGCTCGCGCAGATGGGAGTCTCAATACCGAGTGTGTTCTTGGGGGACATGGCCATGCCGGGGGAGTGGACTGTGACGAAGGAGCGGGTGATTGACGAGGAGGGGGTGACGATGACGACCACTGACGGGCTGGCGAGGGGGGTGAGGAAGAGGGGAGGGGAGGATACGGAGAAGAAGCAGGAGGAGGAGGAGCAGGACGCCGTGAGGGGTTTGTTTAAGAGGCCGAGACGGTGGGGGCGAGAGAGAAAGATATTGGAGGGGGGAGGAGGAGAGGAGGATGCAGAGCTGGAGGCTCTGCTGAGGGGAGGGGTGAAGTTGAAGGGGGAGCAGCAGCATAGCGACGAGATGGGTGATGTCAAGGACGAGGATGAGAACAAGGACAGGCACGATAGTCTCGCGGTGGAGATGAATGCCGAGCGGGATGAGACCGTAAAGGCAGAAGAGGCGGAGGAGAAAGTCGAGCATGCGCTGACTGGGACAGAAGGAGACGAAGAAGCAGGGAGCACTGAGGTGAAGAGGGAGAGCGCGGATGAAGTTTCCGGGATTGCGCCCGTGGTGTTTAAGAAGAGGAAACCAAAGGGTTTGCGGACGAGGTAGGCGGGTAGAGGAGATGAGGCGTGTTTCTGTTTAGTGTCTTCTTCTTCTTTTTTTCTCTCTCTTCATCTTTTTTCCATCGGTTCTGAAAAAGTTGGTCTCATTGCAGATATACCCATGGAGGTGACGAAACAGAAATAAGCGAATAGAAGCATGATGGCGCTTTTTCTTTTCCTGTCTTTTCTTTTCTTTTCTTTCTTTGAATAAAATTAACTGAGATTATATCGGAAGAGAATGCTCTTTTTGGTTGGACACGCACAAAATGCTGGAATGTATGCATATACCGACCAATACAGTAATTCTGCAAACCCGGAAGAAATCATGCACGACCAAAGAGGACCACGGCCGTACGGTATACAATACATTCGACGTGTGCACCGATCGAAAATGACGACTCACTTCCTTTGATGATTGTCATATATACATGTGTGTGTGTTCAGAAACCAGAAAAATCCCTTGTCATGTTTCATTCCGAGTTTCATCACCCGCCAAGCCCGGCGGAATGCTTCCTGCAGCCAGCCCCCCCTGGACGCAACAGGAATCAAGAGTGCTGGAGGCGGCTGGGTACAGTGTGCGACGGCCGGTTGGCACTCGTGGCTTGATGATGCTGCATTGCTGACGGCGGAGATAAGACATGGAGTTTAATGTCTGGCAGGGTCACTCACTGGTAGAGCTACTTCCGAGTGGGTGGTACCTCCCCGGGAAGCTCGATCGCGGTGAGGGGGCCAACTTGCGTCACCGCACTGCATGTGAGCACAATCTAGGTAAGTAGCTTGATGAGAACTGGAAACACATCGGATAATCGTGATTCGTCACTCTCACTTGCTTCTCGTGTCTTCATGCTGCTCGCCCACGACACGCCGTTTTTATTGACGCGCGACTAGGAAACCAATACGGCCCAGCAAAATCATGGCTTCAAATGCACCGGGGCAATGCTGCTCGCAGGGCTCCCTGTTTGAGTAGGTCTCATCATGCATATCCCGCTTTTGATCTCTTGCTTGGGTTTTGGTTCTTGTATAGAGAAATGCTTCGTCACCTTATTGGAATGCGTCACTGCCTTGATATTTATAGTCTTGAATTCAGAGGAATAGCATCTGACTTTTTTTTTTTTTTTTTTTTTTTTTTGTCAGAGGATCGCCCAAGGGCCAGACCATCACGATTAACGATACGATCGAGGCATACGTTGCCACGCCGTCCGAGGGCAGCAGAGCCAACAAGCATGGCCACGGAATCATCTACCTCCCCGACGTCATTGGCATCTGGCAGAATAGCAAGCTCATGGCAGACTTGTTCGCCGAGCACGGCTACACGACCGTGGTTCTGGACCTGTTCAACGGCGACCCCATCAAGCTCAACAAACCTGACGGGTTCGACTTCAGGACGTGGCTGACGGAAGGGTCGGACGGAAAGAACCCCCATACCCCGCCTTACGTGGATCCCATCGTGGAGGCTGGCATCAAGTACATCAAGGGACTGGGCGTGACGAAGCTGGGGGCAGTTGGGTACTGCTTTGGCGCAAAGGTGAGAAACGTCTGCACGAGGAGGCCAGAAGAGAGGATGAGAGAGAGAGAGAGAGAGAGAGAGAGAGAGAGAAAGTGAGAGTGAGAAACGAGCAGGCCAGGAAGCTAACCCTTCCCTCCAACAGTACGTCGTTCGGCATTACAAGAATGGCATCGACGCTGGCTTCGTAGCTCATCCGTCCTTTGTCGACGAGGACGAACTCGCTGCCATTACCGGACCATTATCCATTGCCGCCGCCGAGACGGATGCCATTTTCCCCGTGGAGAATCGCCACAAGTCGGAGGAGATTCTGAGGGCCACCAAGCTGCCGTACCAGATCAACTTGTTCTCGGGGGTGGAGCATGGCTTCGCGGTGCGCGGCGACGTGAAGAACAAGTCGGACAAGTTTGCCAAACAGCAAGCCTTTGCGCAAGCCATTAGCTGGTTTGACAACCATTTGGGTTGACAAGGAAACGTCGATGAAGGGAGAAGAAGTGCTCGAGTCTGGCACAGATTTAACAGATTTATCTCGTCATGGCAGGCAGCGCAAGCGCCACGCAGTCGTGGCTGGAGCCCTGCGTGGGCCCTGCGGGTTCGTCGCTACTTGGTCAATGGACAACAACAATTGAAGCAGAAACTATTGTGGAATTTGTGACAAAGACTCTCAATGTATTCTGGCATTTGGTCATGGTGACTTTGTTTCTCTGCGGGAGAGACAATACAATAGCTGCCAGATTGTCGATTGGCACGGCGGCACTGCGTAGAGGAAGCCTGTGCAGCTGTCGTTGCGCGGCG
>SRPU01000416.1:0-19481 GCA_018360185.1 Claviceps lovelessii | reverse complement strand
AAGAAAAGAAAAGAAAAGAAAAGAAAAGAAAAGAAAAGAAAAGAAAAGAAAAGAAAAGAAAAGAAAAGAAAAGAAAAGAAAAGAAAGAGAATGAGAACGGGAAAGTAGAGTTTAAAAGAGGCAGTATATGTCCAAGGGCACGGCCGTTAGTGCAACTTACTTGTAAAAAACTGCTTCGGTGCCTGCCTGTGCATCAACGTGGTTTACCTGGCCACTAATCAAAAAAAAAAAAAAAAAAAAAGGTGTAAGAAATGTGTCGTCCCAAGTCCATCGGTTGGAACAGAAGGCCTTACAAATATTCATAGCATCGGAATCCATAACCAACGAGCGTCTGGAAGGAACTGTCCGGTGACGTGTAGGAAGCCTGGCGGCATAAAGTCAGTTCTCGGATTTTGTAAGGACTGTGGGTGTTTTCTGGGGAAGGGAGGCGCGGTTGAAGAGGGCTGGGTCCCATCAAGTCGGGGGGAGGTTTTGTCGTACGAATTGCGCATTGGCGACGCCAAAGACGGTCAGGGCGGCTGGAAGGATGGATGGAAGCTGCATGGTGGGAGTCGTGTGTGCTGTGACGGGATCTTGTTAGAGCGCGGATTGACGGTTTTCTTTCCCTTGTCACTTCTCGTGCAAGCCTTTTATCGTGGGGACGTGGGCGGAAAAGGGGCAGACGAGTTGGTTGGTGGTGGGTTTTATGATGAATGAAGCAAAGGGGGGGAAAACCAAGGAATTTGAGCCTGCATTCCGGAAGCTGGAGAACTCGGTTCATTCGGTTCGATGAGTGAGACATTGGAGAATGGGAGGAATGTACGGCACGACGCGGGCCAGATGTCTTGCTGTGCCGCAGTAAAGGCGGAAAGACAAGTCGACAAGGCCAAGGACGAAGGACGAAGGACTCAGGCACTACGTGAACTTTTTAGCCTCGTGAGTCGTGGTCGTTGACACGAAGCGATTTCCTCGACAGCATGACATGGGAATTTCCATTGTCGACGGTGCCAAAAGAAGATAGTCCTTCGTGAGTGATTATTTGAATGTAGTTCGATTCCCCGGCAGGCAAAAAGAAAAAAAAATAGAAACCCGATAAAGAGAATCAGAAGCCATTCCTGGTAGTCCGAGAAGTACTCCTTGCAGTCGTGACATCCATCAGGCACAGATATCATTATCAGGAGCTATGTGCAATAATCTGAGAAGTACTCCTTGAGCACAGTCGTGACATCCATCCGGCACAGTGATATCCGTTATCAGGAGGTATGTGCAATAATCTGAGAAGTACTCCTTGAGTGATATCCGTTATCAGGAGCTATGTGCAATAATCTGAGAAGTACTCCTTGCAGTCGTGACATCCATCAGGCACAAGGCACAGTGATATCTGTTATCAGGAGCCATGTGTGAAGGGGATTTTATTATTGCGCGCTGTGCAAGAGAAGGGCACAAGGATTTGTCGTCGTGATAGTCCCTGCATCATGTTTCTAGTTACCGAATCCTGGCTTGCGACTTCCCTTGGATCCGCCTGCGATGGATTGTGTGCGTGATGATCTTGAGTATGGGACCCGTGTCTTGCGAGTTGATGATCTTGAGTATAGGACCCGTGTCCTGGGAGTTGTGTTCTCGGGAAGAGAACGGATGACATAGGGAGGTATGCGCAGGTTTCAAGTAGGCGGTCCTCGACAGCTTTTCTTTTATCGTCTCCTCTTCGGTGGAGTAGAATCATCCTTGCAGGGAAGAGGGACAACGTGTTGTATGCTTCGTGACTTCCCCAGGAATCGAACTCGGGTGCTATCCTGATTCCACTCTCTCCGCTTCCCCATCTCCCCCCCGATGACGCAAAAACTCGTGGCAGGGCCACATGTATATGCACCTTAGACGACTTGATATCGCCAACTCCAGGCATGCGTGCTACTCGACAAGAACGTGCGGCAGTGACGGGGCGCCAGTCCAGGCAGAGCAGTGCACACAGCGCCGGTACGCGCCGCCAGGACCGACCTTGCGCGCCTTCCTCCCCCCCGAGACGTGCTCTTCCACGAGACCCTGTCCATCCAATGTCGCCATGCCTTCGCAGTGATGGTAGTGTATGACAGCAAGACGAACCAGCAACGGCTTTTGCCATGCTCCTCAGCTCCTCAGCTCCTCAGCACCAACTGGAACAGGTTGAGGTCCATTTCCGCTTCAATGGGTGGATATGTTGCCTGCCCTTTCGCACACGTGCCTGGTAATTTTGTCGTCACTCACCACCAAGTCCCTGCTGTGGATGCTAGGGGAAAAAAAGAGAAAAGAGAAAAGAGCAAGAACAAGAAAAAGAACAAGAAAAAAAAAGAAAAAAAAAAAAAGAAAAAAAAAAAAAAAAAAAAAAAAAAAAAATGTGCTCAGCCTGGCTGTCTTGGTCAGTATGGCCTCGGACAAGCAAAGATGCACTCTCGCTAGCATGAAGAAGAAAATTCAAATATTAATTGTAGAAGAAAATCTGTGAGTCCATGACCCACGCATTACATATATATGTAAACCGAATGTTCCCCCCCCATTCATGACGCCAGCCTGCTGTCTAGCAGGCACCCCATAAATCAAATGTCAATCGTCTTGTCTCGTCTTGCCCCATTAATGGTATAATAGCCTTCCGAATCGTCTTCCATCCTTTTAATTTTACGCCACTTGGCGATTTTTACTGGCTAGGCTTGCGGCCAACCATCAGGTACATGGGTGTGAAAAGCTTCTCACGGCCACCAGCAACCAGACAGTCGGCGGCGAGGGCCAAGCTGTCAGCCGTCTTTTTGGTACCAGCAGGCGCGATTCGCAAGGTCTCCAAAAGACCGGCCAGGTTATGGGCGATGGTGCGGCCCCACGTGGTCATTCGGACAATGGTGAAGATGTCGCCAACAGACTGGATATACTTGAGTTCTCCAGACAGGGGCCAGTACCACGGTGAGGGGTCAGGGCGGTCGGCAAGATCTTCGGCTCGCAGCAGCTCGAATCCGGCGGCTTTCATGGCGTCCAAAGCCTCCGACACCTTGCACATGTTGGAGATGCCGTCGCCCTGCTCGATGCCCAGGCGAATCTCGCGATGCTTGAGGTTGTCGTTGTCGTATGCGTCCGTCATGAGCCATTCGTAAACGCCAAATACGCCGCCCGGCTTCAAAACGCGGAAAATCTGACTGTAAATACCCTCAAGGCTAGGGGCATGGACAGTGGCCTCAATGGCATAGACAGCGTCAAAGCTGTTCTCATCGAATGACATTTGCTGCAGGAAGAGGGTCAGCTTTCTGCTTCACAACGGGGCCTACTTCCACGTTGGGACAAGAACAAACGCTCACCATAAAGTCACCCTTGACAAATTCGAGCTGATGAGCCAAGCCCTCCTTCTGAGCGTAATGTGTGGCTCGGTCGATCTGGTAGTCATTGTTGTTGAGACCAGTTACGTGGGCGCCCGTGAACTTGGCAATCTCTCGGGCAGGTCCACCAACACCGCAGCCTACGTCAAGGACCTTCATTCCCTCCTGGATCCCGATGCAATGGGCAAGGTAGTGTTCGTGACGGGCGATGGCCTGACGGAAGGGCTCGCCATGGGCGAAGCGGCAGAAGTGGAACGACTGGCCCCATCCGTACTCGTACAGATCAGTGGCAAGATTGTAATAGCTGCGCCATACGAGGTTAGACAGATGATTTCCAGCATGGAATGCAGAGAGGAGAAGAAGATGTGCGCAACGTACTGTCTGGTCAAGGTGGCGTATTCGGCAGTACGGGCCTATCAAAACCTCAAGTCAGTGACTTGAGCCCAAGTAACGCAGCGTCAGCCCGGGCAACTGTCTTGCACGTACCGCACGCTCCTCGGCCGTCTCTTTCTCAGCGGGCTTGTTGTCCCAGTGCTTGAAATACTCGTCGACAGCGGCTTTCTTGGCATCATGGCCCTTGGAGAACATGGCGGCAATGCCACCACGAGCCTGGGCGGATGTGCCATGCAGGGCCTTGTTGAAGGCAGCATCACGAGCTTTATCCTCGCGCTCGAGGGCTTGACCGGAGGCAACCATGTTGAAGGTTTGGAGGAGCGGTTCGACTGGTGGTGAACGATGGAAAAAAAAATAGGCAGTGCGAAGAAACAGATGTGGAAATATCTAGGGATTGATCAAAGTGGCACGAAGAAGAAAAAAAAAAAAGGAGGGTAAAAAGGTGGGATGCGCTTGAGCAAGAGAAGGAGGACACTGCCGCTGCCCTGGGAGAGCCTAGAGGAGAAGGTTTTATTATTGCTTTTGCCTTGTTCCTCCGCGCATGCAAGCAAGTTCCAATCCGCCGGGCCACTGGGACTTCCCCTGACAGGATGCGGACATAAATGAGGGACCCTCATTGGGCAATTCCGGATTGTTGTGAATTTTTGCCATGCATTAGCAGCCACCCGCGCGCCGCAGATTACGCCCGCTAAAGCCGTTTCGGCTGGTGCACACCACAGCATAATAGGGGTACGGCCGCGATACTTGCGAGTACGAATACGAACTCGAGGCGACGTCTCAAGGGTCAGCTGACTTGGTCTGTCTTGTTGTCTGGTGCAACAAAGGCGCTCAGCCACGGGTGTCAGGCGACTGCGCGTCTTCGCCACATCATTAGTCAGCATATCCATTTGGCGCGCATATCTTCTGCCTGTGGCTGGCCTGCTCGTTATCCTTGGAGAGCGATCTGAATTCAGATGCGAAAGCGGGCCATCTTGAATTTTACTTCCGTCACCACCACCACCACCACCATCATCACCACATAGACAACTTGATCTGCGTCTCATTATGCCGCCACAAATAAAACAAGACCTGAACAGGTCTGGCTGGGAAAGCACCGACTTCCCATCAGTCTGTGAGAACTGCCTGCCGGAAAACCCTTACGTCAAGATGCTGAAGGAAGATTACGGTGCCGAATGTAAACTGGTATGTTTTTCCTCAACCATGACTCGTTACGCCGGTTCAATAACTGACTAAACTTCTTCAGTGCACCAGACCTTTTACCATTTTCAGCTGGAACGGCGCCGATCGAGCTCAGGGCCGAAAGAAGAGGACAAATATTTGCTTGACATGCGCCAGGCTCAAGAACTGCTGCCAGAGCTGCATGCTCGATCTCTCCTTTGGTCTTCCCATCGCCGTGCGCGACGCCGCATTGAAAATGGTCGCACCGGGTCCGCAGTCCGACATCAATCGAGAATATTTTGCCCAAAATAATGAGTTACTCATCGAAGAGGGCAAGGTCGGTACCGAGGAGTACGCAAAGACGGACGATAAGGCGCGGGAGCTTTTGCGCCGCCTGGCAAACAGCAAACCATACTTTAGAAAGGGACGAACTGTGGATGAATCCGAGATCGCCGAAAGCAGTACAGGAGGTGCCGTGTCAGTTGGCGCTGGCCGAGGGGGCCCTGGTCCGGTACGAACGCGCGATAGTAGAGCCGCAATGGCGGCCGGCTCAAGGCCACGAGGCGGCAAAGGCAGGCAAGCATTTCCAAGCGCGGCTCAATTGCCTCCAAGCCCCAAGGACTGGCTCCCGCCGGATGACAAGAACATCATGTCTTTGTTTGTCACTGGTGTGGAGGACGATCTACCGGAGCACAAATTGAGAGACTTCTTCAAGGTTCACGGCAAGATCAAGAGCTTGGTGTGCTCACACATGTCACATTGCGCCTTTATTAATTATGAGACCCGGGAAGCGGCCGAAAAGGCTGCTGCAGCATGTCACGGTCGGGCGGTCATTGCCGGATGCCCCTTGCGTGTGCGATGGGGCCAACCCAAGGCGATTGGGACGATGAACAAGGAACAGAGGTCCGAGATGCTTCGAGATGCACGAGTCGGCGTACCCCGAAGGGCCCCTCAAAAGCGGTCCATCGAAGGAGCTCCTCATGGAGCCTCCGAGGCAGGGCCGTCAGGAAATTATTCGAGTATTGCAGCTCCTCCGGGTGCCGACGATACTCCCAAGTACGTGAGTTTGGCTGGAGATTGAGGAACAGTCATTTAGAGACTTCAGCATGCATGGTGTTAAGGCGTTTCGGGGATTTTGATTCGGCTTGTTTTGCCGAGGAAAGGCATAAGATCCATTGGGGAATTCGTGGTAAAGAATTTCATGGCATTGTGCATTTGGGGGGTATCGAATTAGTCTACAATAGTTTTCATACAGTTTTGATGTACAGCTTGTCGAACATTCCAGTCGCTGGCAAGTTTTTTTCCTTGTCCTCTTTTTTTTTTTTCCTTCTCCCGTTCGACCAAAGTGTTACTTGCTACCACCACCACAACAGCCACTCCCACCAATCGTGCCTTGCCCAGCAACCTTTATACTGTCATTATCTCCTCTTTCCGTGTGCTCATGGATTCGCAGTCCTAATCTGCATGTCAATACGTGGTTGGTCTGATATGATAATTTCTGTCGTCAATCCCCATGTTTCAACGTACGATACATGTCCTTTTCGCCCTCTATCCTCTTTCCCTGCACAACATTCGCTCTCAAGAACTGCGCAACGTCCTGGGCATGCTGTATCGCGTCTGCAGTGCTGGGTCCGCTTGGACTCAGGCTCGCTTGTTGTCGGAACACAGTTCGGATCTGCTCTTGGGCGGCGGCTAGGACGGGGGCATCGCCTGAGCAGGGTTTGTCAGAATGTGGAAAAACTTTGTGATGGATATCTTTATTCAGGAGGGCTGAGGTGAGCACAGGATTTACCTTGGAAGGCGATGCGGGCTGCTCGCATCAGATTTCGATATGCTGCCAGAGCCATCGTCGCATCCGTGGGGTTCGGATCTAGTCGGCTGGAACAAGTTTGGAGCCCATATCCATTTGTTGCTTGCTTGCTTGGGATGACTCTGGTGAGGCAGGCCCACGGAGTGCAGGTTTCGCCGTTTCCCGTCTGGTCGTCATAAATGCTTGCACCGCACCGCCCCTCACGCCGTTGCTTTTCTCCGTCTAGTCTAGCGGCAGGCAGCCTGGCGTAATAGCACCGCCACCAAGTGCCCCACCAAAATAGTTTTTTTTTTCTTTCCAAAAAAAAAATAAAAAAAAATTTACGAGCACATTCTACGTCCGCTTCTACTCCTTACTGTAACCTGCCGTTCATTGGGTATCATCAGCAAGATGGCTACCGTCAGCCAAGTTTCAGAGCTTCCTCTGCCCATCCTTCCCGAGGGCTGGAGTGCCGAGAAGGACTTCAAGGCCGTTGGGAAGCTTTCTGGCGCCGTGCAGCGCAGCATCGAGCCCGTCGGTCCTCACTTCCTGGCCCATGCCCGCCGTGCTCGCCACAAGCGCACCTTTTCCGAGGATGACCGCATCCAGGCCCAGGAGAGCGCCAAGAAGATTGAAGATGGAGATGAGAGCGACGAGAGCGAGGCGGAGGACCCTATGATGTTGCAGCGCGAGGCCAAGGACTGGAAGGTAAAATTATGCTTTCCCTTGCACACGCTCATGATGATTGATTTTTTTGCAAATGCCCGTGAAGCTGACCCGCTAACTCTGCTCGTCCATTTCGTCTAGTCACAAGATCACTACAAGATCCTCGGTCTCTCCAAGTACCGCTGGAAGGCCACCGAGGAGCAGATCAAGAAGGCGCACCGCAAGAAGGTCCTGAAGCATCACCCTGACAAGAAGGCTGCCCAAGGCCGCACCGAGGATGACCAGTTCTTCAAGTGCATCCAGAAGGCCACCGAGGTTCTTCTCGATCCCGTCAAGCGACGCCAGTACGACTCTGTCGACGAAGAAGCCGATGTGGAGCCCCCCACCAAGAAGCAACTTCAAAAGGGCGACTTCTACAAGCTCTGGAGCAAGGTTTTCAAGTCGGAAGCCCGTTTTTCCAAGACCCACCCTGTTCCCTCATTCGGGGCAGCCGACGCCACCAAGGAACAAGTCGAAGACTTCTACAACTTTTGGTACAACTTTGACAGCTGGCGCAGCTTTGAATACTTGGACGAGGATGTCCCGGATGACAATGAGAACCGCGACCAGAAACGTCATGTGGAAAGAAAGAACACCAACGCGCGCAAGAAGAAGAAGGCCGAAGACAACGCTCGTCTCCGCAAATTGCTAGACGAAGCATCCGCTGGCGATGAACGTATCAAGCGTTTCCGCCAGGAGGCAAACGCCGCCAAGAACAAGAAGCGTCTGGAGAAGGAGGCTGCGGAGAAGAAGGCGGCGGAAGAAGCACAGGCGCAGAAGGAGGCTGAGGCCAAGGCCAAGGCTGAGTCGGAGGCCAACGCCAAAGCCGACCGTGAATCGGCCAAGAAGGCCAAGGAGGCTGCCAAAAATGCCGTCAAGAAGAACAAGCGTGTTCTCAAGGGCTCCGTCAAGGACGCCAACTATTTTGCTTCCGGCGAGGCTTCCGCCGCCCAGATTGACGCTGCACTGGGGGATGTCGAGCTCGTCCAGGGCAAGATTGATCCGGATGAAATTGCCGCTCTGGCTGGTAAGCTTAATGGCCTTACTGTGGCGGACGAGATCAAGTCTGTGTGGGCTGGCGAGGTGAAGAGACTGGTCGACGCTGGAAAGCTCAAGGACGGCGACGTCAAGACCTTGGCATAATCAGGGCAGTACATGTGCTGTTGCCTTGAAACATGGTCATTTTTTAGATGCAATACTATATAGATCATATAGGGTACCGCAGGGGAATGCGATGCAAAAGAATGAACTAGCAGAATGAACTAGCTCGGCGGTAATAACGCTCCTACGTTTTTTAACTGACATGGATGGATGGCACTTCCTAATCACACACGCAAACCCACCGTCTTGGCCAGAACAACAAAATAACTTGCGCGAAAAAGGCAATACAAACGGGATGAGCGCTTCCTTGGCATAAATAGTGCAGTGCATGCCACGTTACCTCGAAAGTCTCGTTATTTTTTAAATCTCATAATGTACAGAAAACATAGGGTCCTAAAGGGAAATAAGACGTTCCTGAATAAAGTAGCCCAATAGTAATGACACTCCTACGCCGTTGACTGATATAAATGCGTAGCATTTCATCCTCATCACACAAACTCAAACTTTGGCCGAGACAGCAAGAAAAAAAAAAAAGCTTGCACGAAAAAAGAGCAAAAAAGACAAACCGAACGGAGCGAGCGCTCCGGACCACACTCCAGTCGGTTTGGCACCCGTGACTTTGGTCGTGCGGGGTGAAGCCCGGACCGGCCATAGGAGACGAGAACGCATGCAAAGACCCGTCACCGTCAAGCTGCAGAACGCAGTTGTTGTCTCAGAAGAAGGAAGAAAAAAAAAAAAAGTTTTCCACACCCGGCATGTGATGGCGCAGTCGTGTACGCGACCCGTGGTTGAATTCGTTCAATGTTTGTTTTGGCCCGCGGCCAATGCGATGGGGCGCGGAAAATGGAAGCCAAGGCGGGGGAAAATATCCCCGTGACGTATTGTCCACCGCTGCTTTCCGTGGAAATACCAAAGCCTGCAGGAATGGCAAGGAGTGCTTGAAGAGGTATTGGCACCTAGGCCCAGACGGAAGAGGGGTTTTCTATGTATTTCTGGAGAAAATTTCTTTTCTTGTTTTACTTTTGAGAAAGAAGAAAAAGAGAGAAAAAAAAAGAGAAAAAAAAAATCGGTTTAATTGACAGAAGATTGGCTGCTAGAAACAAGGTTCATCACTGTTGAACACAATACAATGGATACAAAAACCAGCGACCATTCAAGGTGGCAATAAACAAAGGCCGCAGTCGAACAGATTCAATGACAGTCGCATTCATACTATCCCTTTAACTGCGCTAAGGCGCCAACCAGGTCGCGGTACCCACATCTGCACCAATACAGCTAGATACTTCTTATTAACCCGCTAGATATATGGTACCGGATGTATTTCTTAGTAGTGCGAGAAGTTATGAATACTTTCGCCACGATCTAATTTATATCGAACACAGAGTCGCCAGTACTAAGCTTAGTTATCATTGGCTCACTAACCCTGTCAGTACTCCCTTGGTGCCTTACCGCAGTTAAAGGGATGGAATAGATGGCCCAAAACTACCCCGAGTACCTTTATGGGCGAGAATTAGTGGGTCGGTATTTCCTTCGTTTTAGGCCTAGGTCCTGCTGTGTGCTGGAGAATTTAATGTTGGTCGGCTGCGTGCTTGGGCACCTACAGTACAACGGCAGTACTTGTGGCGCCGCGCCGTGCTAAATCATTGCGCGGACTCTTCCTAGTCGACATGTAGTGTAGGATGTACTCCTCAGAGTCCTCTCATGCTGTGCTCGTTGACTCGCGCGTCCACAGGCAAAGACGATTGCCGCACTTTGCAGGGTCTTTGTCGAAGCGGCTTTCTTTTTGCAGGGGCGACAAAATGTAAAATGCCCGTGCTGCTTCTTTATTTTTTTTCCCTGGCTGGCTTGTCCGTTGTGATTGGCGGAAAAGCCCCATGGAGGGGGGCAGCTTCCCTTTTCTCAGGGTCCTCCTTCCCGCCCGCCCCATCCAGATGGGATTTTCTCTTCTTTTCCCATGTCCGGGTCCAAATTCTCTGATATTCGCCATCACAGTGTGTGGCCCCTTGCTTTTTGGAATCCAGCACTGAGCAGTCAGTCAGCCGGCACGCCGTTGCACCGTTTCGCAGCTCACAGCGCCTCAACATTTTTTTTTTTTTTTTTCATATTTAATTTCGTCTTCCCACTGTCCAGATAGCCAAAGACCTTTCAAAGTCCTTCCTTGCCGACACTTTTTTGTGAGGTACGCCTTAGCTCACCTCGATAAGTACATGTGTACAAGCCGCCGGTCTTGCCACACACGTCAGTCCTTTTCTACCCATGTTCCCACATCCTCCGTTCTCCGCTTCGGATGATAGCTTGGCCTATTTTTCTTTGCTCTGATTTTCCCTCATCTTAACCTTGGTCGACGACGTCAAAAAAACTTTTCCACAACAGAAGAACCATACGCCTTCATCCAATCCCCCACATCGGTGGTGCATGTTCTGACTGGTCAGTCTCTTCTCATCGCCAGACGCTCTTGCGACTACTTATGTCTGTTGCCTCTACTCCAGCCGGCGGCGGGCGTGGTCGCACCTCGTTTCAACAAGGGAGTCTCCATTCACGTCCTGAGGCCCCGCCTCATGGAGGTTCCAGGCCGGCTAGCGTCAAGTTGTCGTTGGACACGCTGCGACTTGGCGAAAGCTTTGATACGGTATGTCGCTTGCTCGGTTGGAAAATTATTTCCCAAATTGCGTCTCGTATCGTCATCTTCTCTGTTTCATTTGACAAGATTGCTCACACTCGTTTTCTTTCTTCTTTCTTTTGCACTGCCTTAGATCAAACTCGATGTTGGTCTGTTAGCATGGCACATCGGGCACTTTCCAAAAGACAATGACACGAAGCTGGTCGAAAAGGTCAGCGAAGATGACTTGTACGCCATCCTTGAATTGTCGCAAAACATTGGCACCAATGTGGACAGAATATTCTCCCTCCGAAACCAACGTCGAGGTCCCACCGACGACAGCAGCAATGCGGAAGATGCAATCAGCCCGTCGTTCGAGAATCAACAATACACGTACAGTAGACCCGACTTGACGACGCAGGAAAGTAGCGATGTTACCAGGTCCAGTCTACGCGTTCCGTCCAAGAGACCACGAAGTCCTAGTTGCCGCACATGCTCCACGGATCATACACCGAAATGGCGAGACGGCCCGGCCGGTCCCGGCACATTATGCAACGTCTGTGGTTTAATTTATGCCAAGCGAAGGGGTAGAGCTCGTGGAAAACACATGAAGCAGCCCTCTTCTTGTTGACCGGACATGAGTTACGGTTGAATGCGATATTGCAGGGGAGGAAAGAGACGTACGATATACTTGGTTTGTTGCTGCAGCTTTGATACGACGCTGCTTTTTTAATTCTTTCCATCTTCTTTTTGTTTTTCTCGTCGTCACGTTTTTTTCTCCCTCCATCTCTCCATTCATTCTTCTTGCTCTCACGCTCTCTGTCCTTTCTTCTTCCTGCTATTTTATCTCTTTTTCCTTTTTCCTTTTGTGTTTGCATGATACCAACTGTATTCTACTTCTTTCCGTCTCCGCTGGATTATACCCCTTCTCGCAGGCCAGATAGTTCTTTCGATTTAGCGATTGAAAAAAAAAAATCATTTGACGACCTTTGATCTTTTATGGCCTTCTGCCCCTTTTGTTCCCACGATGCATCGTGTAATGGGTTTGCAAGCCTGGCTTGGCACGTGTCGAGGCCCATGTTAAAAATGAACATGGTCAATATATGAAGGATTGGCATGGCTTGGCTGTCAACCACCGACTCTCCCCACTTGGCGTTGACACCTGTGCGCTGGTGGGGCATCGACCAAACGGGCAGCCGTCAAGCTTGAAGCTCGCACGATGCATATCGTTTTTCAACGTCGGAAAGACGGCATTCGTGTCGTGCATTGTTTCTTATTGGTTCTTTCCGTGTCCTTCTGACGAGCATTACTTTCACAAACTCACAAAGTCGTGGTGCTCCCATGAGCCCTCCCCGTGCTTGGCAGTAACGCCCGTCCAGAGTCGCACCAGATAGACACACACTGTTTTGTGATGATACTTCAGGCTCTTTCCCCACGGCAACTTCTTGGTGTCAAAACATCGGGCTGGATTCCTTTGCCGTCATCATGGCTGTCAGTGCCGTTGCCGAGGAATTACGTGAGCTGGAGACATTTCGGTTTGTTTTACTCTACCCTAAAAAATTTCACGATTTCACCGTTTCCTGCATTTCAGGGAATGAACGAAGAAACAAGAAGAAAAAGGAGGCCGCGAAAGGGGGGGGGTGGGGCCAGGACGAAATCCCGAGAACGGGGCGGCCAAAAAAAAAAAAAAAAAAAAAAAAAAAAATAAAAAAAAAAAAAAAAAAAAAAAAAAAAAAACAGTTGATTATCGTCGCTGACCTACATCGTTGTTTTTTCCCCCTTCATCTGCAGATACGACTCGTCCTTGATCAATATCGTATCCTCCGATGGAAACGACAACGATACCGCAGTCTTCCCATCCAAGCTGACTCCGGATCCCGCCTTGACTGCCTTTGCCCAGCTCGGTGTGTTGCGTCTGAACGGCTGTCGAGCCCTGGTCTCGCTCTTCGACGACAAGCACCAATACGTTGTCGCTGAGGCCACTGCGACGACGCCTTTATCCGCGGGTATTTGTGCGGCGCAGCGCCAGCAACCGATCGGGCGGGATGGACGCGGTGACCGGCTGCTCATCTGGGGCACGTCCCTTCCCAGAGCGTCGAGCATTTGCGAACATGTGCTGTTATCGTCGTCGAGTGAGGAGCTTCGGGAGGCCGATACTTTGTCGTTTGGCCAGGATACTGACAGCAATGACAACGACACTACCAACAGCAGCAACAGCCACCGCAACAGCCACAGCAACAGCAACAGCAACAACAACAACAACAACAACAACAACAACAACAACAACAACAACAACAACAACAACAACAACAACAACAACAACAACCCAGGTGATCTGCCGGTAACCGTCGTGGGTGATCTGGCGAATTATCCCACCAAAGACTGCGCCCGAATCGTCTCCCCCTTGCTGCCCGACTACCGATTCTATGCTGGAGTGCCTCTTCGAACGCCGCGAGGCATCGACATTGGCGTGTTTTGCGTCTTCGATACCGGGCCTCGTGTAGACTATGATCCGAACATGGTGCCCATCATGCAGGACCTGTCCCGAACAATCATGGGATACTTGGAGACGCGGCGATTCCGGGATGGCCAGCGCAGGGCAGACCGTATGGTTCGGGGAGTTGGGAGCTTTGTGCAGGGCAAATCAACCACCTCGGGCTGGGAGCCTGCGCCGACGGGGGCAGAGACCAGGATGGCCGAGGCACAAACCACGTTGGAATCGACGCAGGCTGAAGCTGTGAAGACTGAGGATGGTGATGTCATTCACGACGGTGAGCTATATTTTTCTTTTTTTTACTTTCTTTGTCTTCTTGACCTTTTTTTTTTTCTCTCGCTTGTTATGTTTGAGCTGCTCTCTTCTGCGGATAGGCCAGGATATCTACAAATTCTGGCTGTGCACAACGGGAGGGACATTTTATTTTTCTACTTTGCTGTCATGCACCAGTCAAGAGTAAAATTGTCACTTATCGTCAAAAAGCGACCCTTGCTAATAGGGCTCCTGCTGCAGACTCAAAACCTCGACTATCAAGCGTGCATCTCGACGAACGCGTTCACGTAAATGACGGCTCCAGGCAGTCCGTAGAGCACATCTTCTCGAAGGCTGCCAAAATCATTCGAGAATCAATCGAGGCCGATGGTCTATTGTTCCTGGACGCTGGCATCTCGTCATTCGGTGGACTTGCGACCGCTAGTGGCATTTTGGGTGTGCCAGGGGTCGACCGACGCTCCTCCGGTACAAGCATGATTTACGCGCCGGGCGACACGAGCAATATGCCCTGTTGCAAAGTGCTGGGATTTTCCACGTCGTCGAACTCAAGTATCGATGGCAACGGCCAGACCGAAGATCAAAGTTACAACATACTTCCGCAGAAGCTATTGCGCGAGTTACTGACGCAGTTTCCACGAGGTACTGTTCTCAGCTTAAGGCAGGACAAAACACGCAAGACAACAGACGAGGAGTGTTCCAGCGTGACTACACATCATGAAACACAATCGCGCGAGCCTCAAAATAGGCTCAGGCATCCTCAGGAAGCCCGGCCAGATCTCTCTCAGGGCGTTGGTGAAGGAGGATATAGCATAGAGTCTGCTCTCAAAGAATTACTGCCCGGAGCCTCGAATGTGGCTTTTTTCCCATTATGGGACACGCAGAAACGACGATGGTATGCGGGCGGCTTCGCGTGGACCAACAAATGCTCTCGAGTTCTCTCTATCGAAGGCGAGCTCAGCTATCTTTTGGCATTTGGCACCGTCATCATGGCCGACGTGTTTCGAACAGACGCAAAGGCAGTGGAGCGATCCAAGATGGATGTGCTCAGCTCCATCTCACACGAACTTCGTTCCCCACTGCATGGTATCATTCTTGGCGCAGAGCTCCTGCACGATACAGCTTTGGATGCGTTCCAGGGCGACCTGTTACACTCCATGGAAACATGTAGCCGAACCCTGCTTGACACCGTTGACCACCTGTTGGATTGGAGCGGGGTCAATAACTTTCTATCCCCAGCAGCCGTTCCTGAGGACAATGGTGATGTAGAAGAGCGAGGGTTGAGGAGAGGAAAGGCGGCTTCCATCGAGTCTGGCATGATGAGGATTGTCTCGCGTGTCAAGGTCGACTTGATTGTGGAAGAGGTCGTCGAGAGCGTCTACGCCGGCCGCATCTTTCAGCTGCGGAGTCTTGGATCGAACGGCAGCGGGCAACATGGCCAAAGCCAGGACTCGAGCCCCTCTGTCGGTGCTGATTCTGTGCAACACGAGGAGCAGCAGCAGCAGCAGCAGCAGCAGCAGCATCAGCATTCTGAGCTTGCCGCAGACAGCTCTTTGACCCAGAATGACTCGGATATAGCGACTGTCTGTGTCGACATCCAGCCAAACACTCCGTGGGAATTCTACACCCAACCCGGCGCGCTGCGTCGCGTGGTGATGAATCTGGTGAGCAACTCGTTGAAGTTTACTACCGAGGGCTTTGTCAAGGTGTCATTGGATCAGCCTCAGCTCGACGCGGGTAGCAAAGATCCCAATCAAACATATGTGAGGCTGACCGTGACTGACTCTGGCTGTGGTATCGGCAAATCATACCTCGAGAACGATGTCTTCACTCCCTTCATCCAAGAAGATTCCCTGAAGCCGGGCATGGGTCTGGGGCTCAGTTTCGTGGAGAGAATTGTCACAGCACTCAAGGGAACCATTTCCATCGACAGCATTGTCGACAAAGGCACCGTCATCTCGGTGGTGCTGCCACTCCCTGCCGCGATACCCGATGTCGCGTCGCCCATCCGGCCGACGCTGCCGACAGACGAATTCGACGCCCAGCGAAACGACCTGCGCGGCCTTCGCGTTCTGCTCCTCGGCTTCCGAGACACGCCGTCCGTCGAGAGTGAAGACGGCGTACTAGGGACAAACGTGGTGGAGAGGGATGCCATTGCCAACATTTGTAGAGACTGGCTGCAAATGCAGGTGGTTGACCCTTCTGAAAGCAACGATCTCGTCCCTGATCTGCTCCTGTGCGATGAGACTTACCTGCACTTGAGCTCACACAACCCGTCGCAACATAATGCTTCCTCACCACCGGCCGTGGTTATTTGCAGGAATGCCATCTCGGCGCGTCGACTGACGGGGAACAATGCGTTTAAGCGTCAGGCTAACAAGCAACTGTGGGAATTCAGTGCCCAACCGTACGTTGAAAGAAATTTTGTTGTCCTCTGTCTCTCTCTCTCTCTCTCTCTCTCTCTCTCTCCTTTCTTCTTTCCTTTCTTTCCTTTCTTCTTTCCTTTCTTTCCTTGTTTCTTTTTTACGTTTTACGTTTACTTTTACAAACAAACCGAATGACGTCTAACACGACGCAAAAAAAAAAAAAAAAAAAAAAAAAAAACAGAGTTGGACCCCGTAAACTTGCCAAAGTTCTCGCACTGACCTTCAAGCGATGGACAACTCACCAAGCCACGTTACACCCTCTATCGTCACCAGTCCAGACTCCAGAGGACGAAATTGGGCCACCGCAGCTGGGTGGCTCAATCAATGACGTCTTTCAATTCAATCGTCGCGGCGATGGAAGTCCAGACTCCCTCATGAGTACCAACACGATCCAAGAACTCCCGCTGCCTGAACGGATTCGACGATGCACGCCCCTCGTCCCGGCCACATGTGCTGCTGCTGACCAGGCCAACGTCTGCGATGGCACAACAGAGCCTGGAAACAGCTTCTTACTCGTCGACGACAACCCCATCAACCTCAAGATTCTTACCACGTACATGAAGAAACTCGAACTGCCCTATCGGACGGCTACGAATGGACAGCAGGCCGTAGATGCTTTCAGCCAAGATTTGGGCATGTTCAAGTGCGTCTTCATGGACATATCTATGCCGGTCATGGATGGGTTTGAAGCAACGCGGCACATTCGAGCCATTGAGATGGAAAAAGGCCTGCACAGGTGCACCATCTTTGCGCTGACCGGGCTGGCCTCGGCGGATGCACAGCAGGAGGCGTTCACGAGCGGGATTGACCTCTTTCTGACCAAGCCCGTCAAATTGGCCGAATTGAGTCAAATTCTGTCGGCACAAGATTTGACGTGATTGTCTGTCGTCTGTCAGGTTTTTGTCTACCGAGAATGAATGATGAATGACCAAGGCACCCTTTGTTTTTGTGTCGCCGATATGTCGTGACGAAGATGACCTCACGCTTGGACTTGATTTGCTTTTCGGGAAATAAAATGTGTTGGCACATGAACGGATGCGGCTGCGCAAAAAGAAAGAAAGAAAGAAAGGAGACAGGCAGGGACTGTGAATATTGCATCTCCTCGCTGACACATGTACAAAAAAACGGCGCAGACGGATGGGAAGCATTTCGGGGGGGAAAGGGGACAGATTATACACAGCAATTTGAAAGACTTGGGGCCTTTTCTTTTTCTTTTTGTTTTTCTTTTGGTTTCTTTTTTTTTTCTTCAATTTTTTTTTTAAATTGGCTTGCTGGTTGACAGGTGTTCTATGTAGTTGATAATGGAGGAAATCCTCCCTCCCCGACCCGTCCGTCTTATCGGAGCATGAGCGTTTTTGTGAGATTGCTTGGTTAGAGAGCGGTGCTATAAGACGCGTCAGGAGCTATGACCTCAGTCGCTTTTTGTTCAGGGGTATGTGTCTGGACACTCACGGTCCATCTCCCGATTAAACGAGGTTGTCTTGCCGTTTTTCCTCCTGGTCAAATACCCACCAACATCCAGTTCCGTTGTCTACATGCTGGATTGGATAATCAAGTGTCGAGTGGCGTCGAGGGCACGAGAGCAAAACCAACCTATATTTGCGTGTGTTGGTGGGGTCTAGGAAGGGGATTCCCAACCAGGGTGATGGCTTGCAGATGCACATTTTTGATGTGCCTACCGTGGGAAGAGGGGAGGTCTATACGCACGTTTCCAGGAATGTTTCATGCTTTCGTGGCGGGCTCGGAGATTGTGCAGGATGAATTGAGAGATGGTGTTGTGCTGGTTTTTTTTTTTTTTCTTATCCCCTTTTCCCCCCACCTTATGTATGTAGTCTTGCCGTGATGGATCATGCCGTTCGTTCTGGGGCTATTTGTGCAACGAACCAGGGCGTAGATCAACAAAACAAACATGGCCGCATATCCGCCCACGCAAATGCATTGCAGCTCTGTACGCAACAGCTTGGAATGTTGACCTCTCCTTTCTCGCGGACACCCATATGGTCTGTCGAACTATGAGCATCCGCCTTTGTTCCAAGTATATTGTGTACATGTATATCCTATAGGCCACACCAAAAAGGCATAGTGGCATACAGTCCATTCCGTCTGCCACTTCCCGCCACTATGGGGATATGCATAGGGACTATATTCCCAAACAGCGCTGCCTGCTTATAGTCTGTTCTGGTGTTTCTGGTGTTGAAACAAGCATGTGCGTATGTGCCTCGGTAGACATGAAGTCGAAAAGCGTCTGGCCTGGAGTCAGGCAGCGCCTGAGGGAAACTGACGGCCAGCGAGTGAACCGTTGAACTTGCTGCTTCTTGCAGCATTATGAGGAGGGGGAATGCACCTTTCCACCAGGTCGCGGTTTGGCCGATACCCTCGTGTTTGTAAAATCCTGGCTATTCGGAATAAGACTCTTCCTGCCCGGCTTTTGGATACTGCAAGGTCATAGCCTGTGGAGAAGATGAGCGTCTATATCGTTTCTTGAAACGACTAGTAATGGTGGTGTTATTTGAACTTGGAGGCAGGGAAATACGCCTGCTCAAGCTCTCTCAGCTCAATGAGACAACAAGAGAGAGAGAGAGAGAGAGAGAGCGAGAGAGAGAGCGAGAGAGAAAAAAGGATAACAAAAAGACACAAACAGGATTCCAAGACGTCCCAGACTCGCAGAAAACTCATTGACTCATTAACCGTGCCTCGGCTAGATGACGTCCCAAAGACACTGCCGAATCTACACTCCACAAGAACGGAATGCCCAAATCGCTGCGTCGTCGGGACCACATCTGGAGGAGTCTGTTGTCCATGTCCTGGTGTTGTCAGAGCGGCACATGGGTTCGCTGCTCTGCACAAGGAGTCGCGGGGGAAAAGTACGAGCCGCGTGCGTCCCCGTTCTGCTGTCGTATCCGGTATCTGGTGACGTCAAGTGTTTTTCTGACCTTGGAGGTGAAATGTCGGACAACACCGTGGACGAGACAGGGAAAAGAAAGAAAAACCATCGCGTACATGGACAGGTCGGCGCAGATATTGAGTTGGCCGTGCGGGAGGCCATGAACAAGGGTTCCGACACGATGATGTTGATGGAAGATGACGACGATGATCCGCTATTTGGGCTCGTCTGTTCCAGATGTGTCAAGAGGCACGGAGCACGGAACAGGCGACGAAGAACAAAGATGGCAAAAGGAGGGCAAAAGGAGCAAAAAAAAAAAAAAAAAAAAAAAAAAAAAAAAAAAAAAAA
>SRPU01000415.1:0-19487 GCA_018360185.1 Claviceps lovelessii | reverse complement strand
TTTTTTCTTTTTTCTTTTCTTTTTTCTTTTTTTTTTTTCATCTCCATTACCCGGCATAGATAAGCCTCTCGAAAGCGAAATACTTGGTCATCGCTCATCTATTATCGCAAGATCCAGATGTACATGTCCCAAAACCTTGCTGATCCACCGCTCATCATACCCAGTTTTGCTCAAGCCCTTCCCAATGACGCCGTTGATGTGCCCACGAGGCGCAACTCCTGTCGTTTCTCCTTTACAAAGAACATGACTCTGCTAGGAGGAGGCAAAAGAAGGAAAGGAAGTCACGCGCAGTTTTTTTGACTAAAAGAAATTGTTTCTGCTTTGTTTTTCCCCCTTCATCCTCTATATAACACGCTTGACCTCGAAGAAACGACGCAGCCACCAGACTTGAAACAAGGACTCGCCAAGAACGACGCCAATGACGAACAGGTTCCACCACTTGACACGGGCGTTGGTGCTCTCGGCGGTGTTTCGGTGGGTTCGCTCACGCATGACAATGTATTGCTGCTCGTCCTTGACTTCCTCTACGAGAGTCGAGAGCTTTCGGACTGGATAGAGACTGGTTAGCATGGGTAGCATGGGACGCATGGGACGCATGGGACGCATGGGGTAGCATGGGAAGGCGTCGGGGAAATAGATGGCAACAAAAAAAAAACAGAGAAAGAATCAGAGAAAAAGAAAAGAAATCATACCTTCAACCTCAATAGGATCAGACGGCAGTTCCGACTCGTTGACATAGACAACACCGTGGACGTTGAAAGAGACCTCCTTGGTGTTGGAGTTCCAATGCTGGTTGCCGAAGCAGTAGGTGTATTTGCCATCGCTTTGGGCAACGATGGTATAACTGCCACTAGAGACGCTCTTCTCGTCGATTTCACGAGTGTTGGCCGGAGTACTGATCTAGAGAAAGAGGGATTGTATGAGTGACCTGTCCTTGAAAGAAGAAAGAAGGTAGGGATAGAAGAAGAAAAGGGAGAAACTGTTATAGGATGAGGTCAAAGAGGTTCCTTTCTTTTCCTTCCTCCACGGAAAACCCCCCTCCCAATCTCTCTCGTGGTTGCGGGTTCCTTGGTGTCCTGCAATTGCAACGACCAGTCTCAAGACGTACCCAAAAGTCAATATCTAGGTTCCCTGCGCTGCCAAACTCCCTGTCGCCCGTCTGGAAGGTCACCGTCATCTTGTCATCACGATGCAGGTCCTCGTGGAAGCATTCGATGAAGTGGGCGGACAGGACAATGTTGTGGGCGCGGCAAAGTTGAAAGGCCACCGTCGCTGCAACGAGCAGCGATCTCGCAGCCGAAGGCAGATGCATTTTGCCTGGCACGCCTGGTAGGATAGGTAATGTCGCGGGTGCTCGCGTGGCAGTGGACGATGACGGCCGGGCAGAATCGAGAACAAAAGAAAAGGAACACAATAGCTTGGTGCCTGGGGAGGCGAACGGGCAATCGAAGTATATTGCTTGATGGATGGGACGGGAGCTCTCCGTTCGTGAAGGTGACACCTTTTGCCGGGCGCGCTGCGGTGATGGACGAGGTACGTACCTGTGCAGCGGGGCCCGGCGCGGCGGAGTATCCGGTACTTGAAGACCAACGAGATAGGAGCCCGATGCTGGGTAGTAGGTACCAGACCGTACAGAGTGTTCTTGCCGCCAGCGAGTCAGAGTTTGCTCGCAGCACGTGCCCCCACTTTTGGGGGGCAGCACTGGTCTGCTTTGAATAACGCAGGCAGGCTGGAGTCCAGCCAGTCCAGCCGTCCAGTGGCAGTCCTCGCCACCGCTGCCCACTAAAGCCCCTCGGCCACCGCCAGACACGCCCAGTCCTGTCCGCCCAGTCCTGTCCAGTCCTGTCCAGTCCCGACTCCTGCCCAAAATTCATCCAGCCCACGATAAACTCTCCCTCCCACCCACTCGTGCACGCCCACTCCTCCAAACCATCCCGCGGTCCATCCCATCGACAAAGAAAGGAGTAAGTCCGTCTCCCTGCCTCTTCCTCCCTCCCGGATCGTGATGGCCTCTGGCTTCGTCCTTTTGCTTCGCTCGCAGACTCGCAGACTGGCCAGGCTGGCCAGAAGGGATTGCTCGATGCCGCCCGCACGCACGCAGACGGCTCACTCGCCGAGAATGCGGCCGCGGGCAGCCTCCTTATTCCCTGCATCCCTGGACATGTGTCCTCTGCCTGCGCACGCAAAGTCGCATCTCCAGAAAAGTCCATCTTGACCCGAACAGACCCCCTCGCCTCACCATCCCCCTCTGCATCGGACCATCTCTTGTTTCGGTGCTAGGAATTCTCCGCCCTCTTCGCTCCCATTCTTGCGTCCCCGTCATCTCGTCATTGCCCGTGCCCGTGCCCGCTGCTAAAAACCCCTCCTTGACTCTTGAATCGCACCAAACTGGGCATCGGCTTACTCACACGCGTGGCAACTAGGATATACACACACTCACTCTCCATCTCTTGCTCGGTCGATCCCTCTCATCTCCCTCCTTTCACACACCAATCCGCTCCATCACCCCCCAATCAGATCCATCCGTCTTTAGGCTCGTCGCCGCCAGTCGCAATCATGGGTCTCGCTTTTTCCAAGATTTTCGACAAGCTGTGGGGGAAGAAGGAGATGCGAATTCTAATGGTTGGTCTTGACGCCGCCGGTAAAACCACCATTCTGTACAAGCTCAAGCTGGGTGAAATTGTTACCACTATCCCCACCATCGGTATGTGATGCCTCCGGATCGCCCTTCAACATTTGCATGGCAGGTCAATCGGTGCTCGTTGATGCTCGCGTTGTATCAGCCTCTCTTGCCTGCCGCATCGACAAGATGCTGCCGGCCAATTCTCTTCCATTTTCAAAAAGAGAAGGAAGGAGGAAGAGGAAACAACGAATATATATATATATATATAAACCCTAATACTCTTGACAGGCTTCAACGTCGAAACCGTCGAGTACAAGAACATTCAGTTCACCGTGTGGGACGTCGGTGGTCAGGACAAGATTCGTCCTCTGTGGAGACATTACTTCCAGAACACCCAGGGCATCATCTTCGTCGTCGACAGCAACGATCGTGACCGTATCGTTGAGGCCCGTGAGGAACTTCAGCGCATGCTCAACGAGGATGAGCTGCGTGACGCTATTCTGTTGGTCTTTGCCAACAAGCAGGATCTTCCCGTAAGTCAAACTTGTTTTTGTGTCTCGGTGTCGTCCAGTCAAAAAAAAAAAAAAAAAGAGAGGAAAAAAGAACAGAAAAAAGAAGAGAGGAAAGGAGAAAAAGGAGAAAAAAAAAAGACTCCGCAAAAACAAGCTGTGCTAACCTTTATATTTTAGAACGCCATGAACGCCGCCGAAATCACCGACAAGCTCGGCCTTCACAGCCTGCGACAACGTGCCTGGGTACGTCCATCCTCCCATTTCCACCGGGGCCTCAATCCACCTCCAGCTTCACTAACCCCTACTCTGCAATATAGTACATCCAGTCCACGTGCGCCACCTCTGGTGACGGTCTGTATGAGGGACTTGAGTGGCTCGCCACTACCCTCCGAAAGGCCGGTCACCAGTAAATGTCTCTCACGGAAAGCCCTTGATCAACCTCTGCTTTCTCGCTCGCACGTCCTCATGTCACGTACTCTCTTCCAAACCGGGCTTCGGCATAGTGAGGCTCTCGGTTGTAATTTGAAAAGCTATCGATCAACCCAATCGAACAAATTTTTTTATTTTCATTATCTTTTTTTTTTTTTACAATGTGTGCCTCCTACATGCTCAGCTTTCTGTTTTCCATAAAATCCCCTGTGAGGTATTGGTAGATGATGACGGCCCAAGCACTTGTTGCGTTGACGCTCCTTCCACAGAGAATGGTTCATTCCTTGAGCAAGACGACGTGGACCATGATGGAGGGGAGAAAAGAAGAAGAAGAGAGAAAGAAAGAAAGAAAGAAAGAAAGAAAAATCAAGGTGTTGTAAGATGGTTCAACAGAGTGCAGCGGGCTTGGATTTTGGTGGTGCTTGCTTGCGACGTCCAGGAATTGGGTTCAGGTCTTGACTTCCAGCAGACTATCCGAGTCGGCGGTAAAGGATGTAGTCAGTACGTATGACTGTGAGAAAGTGTGCGTGCAAGAAAGACGGGGAGGTTGGACAACCGTGATGAAGGCAGCAGTGGGTGGTTTTTACGCCATCATGTGTCGAGGTCGTTTAACCTTTTTTTGTGGTCTCTCATCCCCTCTTTTTTTTGTTCTTCTTTTATTCATTGCGCTAGAATGGCGGAGTTGGGTTCAAATGCACCAAAAAAAATATTCACACACATAAAGGCCCTTTTTGTGAAAAAATAGATCGTAGGGGTGGGACACGGGATAAGGACATGGTTTTTTTTTTCGGTTCTATCAAAAAAAAAACGTTTTATTCTTATTTTTACTTTTATGTTTTATTGTGCATTTGAGACATTCCTCTGTGCCTGGTGTGCCTGTGTGTTTTACCTATTCAAAGGGTATCGAGGAATGAGAGTGTGCGAAACCTCGAGTGCAGGGTTGATGGGAAGGGGACAGTCGGGAGGCCTGTTGACGATTGTTGTAGGGTCTGCATGTAAGAAGTAAAATGGGTTTTTTTTTTCTCTCTCTTTTTTTTTACCATTGTGGCCTTTGTGTAATTTGAGTTGGCATGCCTGCTTGCTAGAAATTGGGTGCACTTACTTACGCAGTGTGATATTCATATATTGTGTACCATGTACGTCTAGTATCTATACATTTGGGGATTTTGTTTTTTTAGCATCGTGGTCTTTGTGTCCCGGAGTCTTTGTGCGTCGTGAACACAAGTAGGAGTTTTTTTTTTTTTTTTTCTTATTCGATCTTAGCATCGAGTCGTTCATGCATTAGACTTTGCATGGGCAGAACATGAAAATTAGGGAGTACTTCACCTCGGCATCGTGGGCTTTGTACATGTCGTATATGCAATTGGGATTGTTGGAAGGATCATGCCCCATTCGTGTACCATTGAGTTTGCATAGTAAACAGGAGGGGGAGTATGGCTACCCGAGTCGCACAATAATGATATATTGTGGACTCTATACAGATAGTGTATGGAAATATGATTTTTTTTTTTTTCCCTAGAATTGTATCCGGAGCATATTTTCAAGTATGTATGAGTATTTTATAGAATTGAGGGTGTCTTCAGAGCAGTAAGCCATTTACATGTCGGGCTGTCTGCGTATCATGTACAATTGGGAATGTCTTCACCATCCTGACATTTGTGTGGCATGGACTTTTCGCATGTATAGGACATGAAATCAGGGCCTTGACGCCCCGCTGGATCAGAATGGGGAATTTTTCACTACGCACTGTGATTTTCATACATCACAGATGCTACACGTGTGGCAAGATTGAAGTTGGGAAATCTCACTGACATTGTAACATTTACATATTGCAGAACACGTATAGTAAAAAGAATCGGCACTTTCACCGTGGCGTCTTGGCGTTGACAGTAGACCTTTACGCGAGCACAACATACAATCATCAAATCTCTCCACTCCCATCGCAGGACCCTTTCATAAACAAGACAATCACTGCAGACGCGTCCAGCCAAATACATGTACTGCCTTGACGTAAGCACACATTTTGGTTCTATTCAAGTTCGCATTGCCGTGCAATGCGTGGCTATGACTTTCGTGTCTGGTAGTTCTACCTACAATACATCTGCGGGGTATCAAAACATCAATGAGGGGGGAAAATGAACGTCCTCGTGACATGGGGAAATCGGGGATGGCATACAAATATGGTAATTGAAGGGGGAATGCAGTGGCAATGTTGGAATGTTGGGTGGGGGAGGGTAGCGTTTCTGCCATGTAGGAATATAAAGGTGAAGAGATAAGAACAAGAATTGCTGAAATATAGAAAGAAGAAGAAGAAGAAAAAAAAAAAAAAGGGGGGGGGGGGGGGAAATGAGAAAAAAAGGGATGAATAAATAAATAATACATGTCAAAGGAAATCTTCAAGTACTCTCAGATGCAGTCACCACTTGCAAGCCCGTGCCGTCGTCTTTAATCTTGACAGACGCCGCTTCACCCATCTTCAACTGTCCGCGGATGATGCGCTCGGCGAGTCCGTTGCTAATCTCATTGGTAATGAGCCTGTTGAGCGGACGGGCACCGAACCGGGGGTCGTAGCCCCTCTCCGCGAGCCAGTCCTTGACAGCATCTGGGACGGAGAGCGTGATGCGTTTGTCGTCGAGGCGGCGCTGCAGTTCGGCGAGGCGAATGTCGACAATGTCGCGGATCGCCGATTGCGCGAGACGCTTGAACAGGATGAAGGAGTCGATGCGGTTGAGGAACTCGGGCGGGTAGGCGTGGGAAACAACGTCCATGACAGCGGTGCGCACAGAGGGATCCATGTTCCCCTCGGCGTCTTCCTTGTAGGGGTGGAGGGCGTTCTGGCCGACGAGGATGTCGGCGCCGAGGTTGGACGTCAGCACGATGATGGTGTTTCTGAAATCCACCTTGTGGCCCTGCGCGTCGGTGAGGTAGCCCTCGTCGAGGACCTGCAGCAGCAGAGCCGAGATGTCGCGATGGGCTTTTTCAAACTCGTCGAAGAGCAGCACGGCGTATGGCTTGCGACGCACGGCCTCGGTGAGCTGGCCGGCGTCGTCATAGCCGACGTAGCCCGAGGGCGCGCCGATGAGGCGCGAGATGGTATGCTTCTCCTGAAACTCGGACATGTCGAAGCGTACGACGGCGGATTCCGTGGAGAAGAGAAAGCCGGCGAGCTTCTTGCAGAGCTCCGTCTTGCCGACGCCCGTGGGGCCGAGGAAGAAGAAGGAGGCCAGCGGCTTGTTCTCGCCGCTGAGGCCGGCGCGCTGCAGCCGGACGGCGTTGGAGACGGCCTTGATGGCATCGTCCTGGCCCTTGACGGACTCGCGCAGCGTGTCTTCCATGTGGACGAGCTTCTCAATGTGGCCCGACGTGAGCTTCGACACGGGAATACCCGTGATGCGAGAGACGACGGTGGCAATGTCATCCGCCGTGACGGCATCGTGGATCAGCGTGCCCTCGGATTCCTGATTAGACGACGCGCGCTGGTTGGCGGCGGCATCGGCGCCGTCTTCGCCATCCTCCGATGGCAGCTTCTGCTTGAGGGTGGGAATGACTCCGAACCGGAGCTCGGAGGCGCGCGCGAAATTCCCTTCACGCTGCGCCTGCTCCAGGTCGAACCTGGCCCTGTCGAGCTCCTCTTGGATCTTCTTGACCGAGTCAATCTCAGACTTCTCCTTTTCCCAGCGGGCGTTGAGCGCCGCAATCTCCTCCTGATGTCGTTGGAGGTCCTTTTCCAGCTTGTCGCGGCGCTCTTGACTGGCCACGTCCTTTTCCTTACGCAAGCTTTCCAGCTCAATCTGGATCGTCATGATTTTATGGTCGAGCCGCATAATGTCCTCGGGCTTGGACTCGTGCTGCAGCTTCAGGTGGCTAGCGGCCTCGTCCATCAGATCAATGGCCTTGTCTGGTAGAAAGCGGTCGGTGACGTAGCGGTTCGACAAGACGGCTGCCGCCACGAGGGCCCCGTCGGTAATGCGCACGCCGTGATGTACCTCGTACTTGTCCTTGATGCCGCGCAGGATGCTAATGGTGTCCTCGACCGTGGGCTCGGCGACAATGATGGGCTGGAAACGCCGAGCCAGGGCGGCATCCTTCTCGATTTGTCGGTATTCAGCCAGCGTCGTGGCACCGCAGCATTGTAGTTCGCCGCGAGCCAAAGCCGGCTTCAGCAAGTTGGATGCGTCGATGGAGCCCTCGGCCTTGCCCAGACCAAGCAACGTGTGCAGCTCGTCGATGAAGAGGATCACCTCGCCCTCGGCCTTTTGAACCTCATCCAGCACTTTTTTCAAGCGTTCCTCAAAGTCGCCTCGGAATTTCGCACCGGCTATGAGAGAGCCGAGATCCAGACTGATGACCCTTTTGTTCTTGATGCTCTCGGGCACATCGCCGCGGATGATGCGCGACGCCAGACCTTCCAGGATGGCCGTCTTGCCGGTACCGGCATTGCCAATCAGCACAGGATTATTCTTGGTCCGTCGTGACAGGATTTGAATCGTCCGTTGGATTTCCGCATCCCGTCCGATGACCGGGTCGAGCTTGCCGTCGCGGGCGCGAGCTGTGAGGTCGATGCCGAATTGCTCAAGCGCTGGTTTCTCCTCCTCCTCCTTGCCCCCCATGTTCATGCGGTGAGTACCGCCCGGTGGATGTGGACGGCCATTCGCATAGCATCTCGTGGCAATTGTCGGAAGCAGCCCATGTGAGCGTGCTGCTGATGTTCGCAAATCTTGGTAGGCACCGAAGCGCAAGCCCAACGCTGGTCGTCGTGAGGATCGAGTGACGACACCAGCTGTCCGCTGGGCGGAAATTAACAATTGGCGTCTAGCCTGCATGATGAGCAAGACATGTGTGTACAGGGTTGGACAAGATTTGACGTTGGATTTATTTGAGCAAGTATGTTAGTATGAAAGAAGAATCGATGACGGAAAAAATGAGGGCGAGAAGAAACTGGGTTATTCGCTCCAGCCAAGGATCCGACTTCGAAATTTGTAAGTAATGTATGCTGTTCGAGAATCAAGCAGTCTGTCACTGGGCCCGTCATTCGAGACGGTTACCGCAGCTTCTAGGACGTTCGGCGGTGGCTGGCTCGCGACAAAATAGAAACAACGCCAATCAGGAATCGGTACCCGCCCCACAACTTTCCAGCCGTTCACCGTTCGCCGCTTATCTTATCATCACGTGTATGCAGCCCCATGCTCCCACAAGTTGGCAAGGGAAAATACTGGCCGAGGGGATTTCCATAACGGGTTAGCGCCAGAGGGTTCACATTTTGGTCTCCCACAAACTCGCTAGCCGGCACTCACAAAGAATTCCATCATTTCGGGCGAGCCATCACCACATCCAGAGTCATTCTCTTTCTCCCCCCCCCCTTTTTCAACAGCCCAACAAAGACACAACCCGAGAGTCACAATGTCGGCCAAGACCACGACCAAGCAGTTCGGGAAGTCAAGCCGAGAGGTCCCCGCCTCGTCGGAGAAGGCGCAGAAGTGGTACCCTGCCGAGGATGACAGCGCGCCCAAGAAGGTGAGTTGGTGAATGAGGGTGGTGATGTATTCACTGCTGTGATGCGATACAAGACACCGTGTCTCTGCCCTTGGACGAGCGGTCGAAATCGAGGACGATTCGGCGAAACCAGCAACTATGGGCGCAACAAAACGCGCGTCATGACGAGGAATTATACGACACACCTGCTCGATCGCCATTCGACATGACGCAGTATATCAACGTGCAATTTCAACAGCACAGTCTTGGACTGCAGACCGCCAAGTTCCGAAAAACCACGACGCACACATCTCTTCCCGGCAAGAAGCATGATTCAACAAGAAACCCTATATCCCATTTCGCCCGTCCCAAACAACGACCAGCCAGTACACAGGGCAGAGAGCACATGAACGTCTTGGTGGACAACGCAATTCTTGAAATCAGAAAAGAAGAAAAAAAAACGGCGAGAAAACAACAGCTAACCAGTCTTTTCTCACCTCAAAAGGTCCGCAAAGCCCTCCGCCCCTGGACTCCCCGCCAGTCCCTGCAGCCCGGTACCGTCCTGATCCTCCTCGCCGGTCGCTTCCGCGGCAAGCGCGTCGTCCTCCTCAAGGCCCTCGACCAGGGCGTTCTCCTCGTCACCGGTCCCTTCAAGGTCAACGGCGTTCCCCTGCGACGAGTCAACTCCCGATACGTCATCGCCACCTCCCTCAAGGTCGACGTCTCCGGTCTCGACACCCAGAAGATTGAGGAGGTTGCCCAGCCCAAGTACTTTACCGCGGAGAAGGCCAAGGAGAAGGCTGGTGAGGACGCTTTCTTCAAGCAGGGTGAGAAGCCAGAGGTACGTTGTCATTTGTCCCGGATTTGATTTTCCGGCCGTGGTCCCCAAAATAGAAGAGAAACATACATTCAAATCAAGGAAGAAAGAACGGAATACAGACTAACATGCTCTCCTCTTTCCCCCCAAAACAGAAGAAGCAGATCAGCAGCAGCCGTGCCGCCGACCAAAAGGCCATCGACAAGGCTCTGATCGCCAACATCAAAAAGGTCGACATGCTCGTCAGCTACCTCGGCAGCTCCTTCAGCCTGCGAAAGGGCGACAAGCCCCACGAAATGGCCTGGTAAACGTGAGCCAAGCGCAAAAAAAAAGGAATTACATCCCTCTTGTCCAACACCTCTTCTTCTCCCTCCGTTTTTACGCTTCTTGACAACACACACATACAAGAAACCCCAAACCACCACGAGGGATAGTAAAAAATATCAAAGGGCAGGAAAACCAGGATGGGGGGCGTAGGGGTGTATTTTTTTATTTTTGCGCGCATCTCACGGTTACACCAGGGTCACATTGGAAATGGGAGCATAATGATCGGGCTAGGAAAGAAGGCTTAGAAAAAGGGAAAATGGACTGGGCTCAAGACCGGACGTCTTGTCCGTCCGTGGCGGCACAAACGTGGATAAAGGGGATCGGATCTTTTTTTTTTGAACAGATCCATCGTCTCTGGGATGTGGAAAAAGGGACTAGATGTTCAAAAGACTCTACGAAGCAATGCGTTTTGAAATCCTGAGCGGGTTTTTTTGTGGTTGTAGAAATTTTCTTGTTGGTGAAGGGCAGAACAGACACTTTTCATACAGAGAGAAATGAGAAGAAAAGGGGTGGTGGGCTTCTTTTTTTTTTTTTTTTTACAAACCAGATCATTTTATAGGGCTGGTTTTTTTTCGCCAATTGCATTTGGAAGTTGACAGGGCATCGGTCACTATCTTGGCGTCTGTAATCAGGCTTCTCCAGTTAAAAGAAAAAAACAAATGAGCATGCACGAAATCAAAGCTGCCGTGATAGGATGAGCACCATCTCCAGTATGTATCCGCGGATATAGGGTCGTGAAAGACTATCTACCAATGGCACTTGTTTGATTTGTTTGTCAAGTCTTGATCTACACACGAAATCACCAGATAGGCCTCTTTCTATTCTACAGCATCGCAGTCTTTATATGCAATGTTTCAGCTTTGTTTTTTTACATCGGCATCTTCTCCTCAACCTGCCTTGCAAGACACCCAAAAGACGGTCACAGGTTTCTGTCCACCCAACTCTGGATGATGCCCACAAGACTGGGTTCGTAGTGTTTGATGGAGACCTTGCCAGTGGCTTCGTTTAGCGTCGTGTTTGCTTGAACAAAGACTTTGCGAGGTTGCTTCTTGTCCAAGACAACATTGCGAACCCTGTTGCCCCAAAAGTCAGGATCCACATGAGTCATGTCGCTGTAGAATTTGACGCCATTCTCCACATCGGCCGTGGCTTTGTAAATGTGAATCTTTTGAAGATAGTCGGCAACGGCCTTGCGACCGGATGTGAGAATCTTGGATCGATCAAGATGGATGGTCAAATCAGAGAGATCATCCTTGGTGTAATGGAGTTTGCAAAAGTCGTCATCGGCTTGCAGAAAGCATTTGAGAATAGAGAAACGGGCTTGACTGTGAGCCTGACCCCATTTCTGACTCTTTGGATCCCACAACTCAACGGCGGCAAGACCAGCGCGGGCCATGGATAAGTATGAGGCATACAAAACATCGCCAGCCTCGCCATCCATGTCCACACTGCCGTCTCCAAAGCCAAAAATCTTGAGCACGGGAAATTCGCAGGAAAGATGCATGGCGACGAGCTCAGCGCGGCACTCCTCATACGATGCAGCAATGCTACCAAACACTGAACCCCAGGTCTGACCAGGCTTGTACCAAGTGGTGATGGGTTTCCCGGAGATGGGACTGACCGGGGGGTTTTCCTTGTCAAAGTTGTAAACCCCAGGGGATGTTTCCTGCAGAAGCTTTCCGCAACCGTGACCTTTTCAAGACGAAGAATACATTAGTCTACAAAACTTGCAAGCAACTCTTTTTTTTTTCCCCCGAGGTCGCCTGCAATACTCACCTGTCAATTCATGCAGGCCAACTTGAGCCTCAAAGGCATCATCACGAAATTTCTTGAAGATCTCAAGGTCTTCATCACGGATGAAGGGAATCTTCTCGTTGGGTGCCTTTGCGCTCAACACATTGCCCAGAGAAACATTTTTGAAACCTTCATTCTGGCGAATGTCATCATAATTGGGAATGTTGATGCCAGCGGGAATACCCGAACCAGCAAAGGTCATGACCTCCAACGACGTAAAATCAGGCGACAGGAATTTATCCTTCTCAAAGTCCTTACCCCAGGGAAGGAGAGGAATGAGGGTCGGTGCAGCAGACACGAGCTCGCCAAAGGCACGAGTGCGTTCCAGGTTGACCATGGATGCAAAGCCTTCCCACTCGCCACGGATTCCAGCGGGATCACGATAGGTTTCGACGAAACCGACATTGCACTCGACCATGGGACCCTTGTCATGAATCCAATTCCTCTGGGCATCTTTAAACGCCTCGATGGAGCCGCTCTCAAACGACTTGCTGTAGTTGAGGTGCATGGATCGTTGGGTCTCGTTGTCGGCATTTTCGGCCGCCTGCTTCATATATTCTGCTGCAGCCTTCATCTCCTTGGCGTGGTCTCCATAAACAAGTCGAATAGTCTTGCCCTTCAGAAGCCCGTCCTCGACGGTAAACTCGGTTTGCTTGCCGATATCGCCACCTTCGGGGGGAACGCTCGTCACGGCTGAGGCAATGAGAATATCGAATGATCCATCCGCATTCTTGCGTAATCTGTTGTTTTCCGGCAGAAGGCGCTTCTTCTCCATCCATGCAGAGACACTCTCAATCTCGGCCTGCGTGATGGAGGGGGAGTCAGGATAGTAGGTGGTCATGTGACCAGCGTCGATGAAGCCAAAATGCAGCAAGCCGGGCTTGTCATGGCTGAAAATGCCGCCTTTGGTTGCATCGTAGAATTTGGTGGCTTCTGAAGAAGTGGCTGCGAGGGCAGCAACAGACTTCTCACTGCACCTGGGCAGGAACTTGGAGTCGCCAAAGCTTTTGTAGTTTCCATTATTGCCCAGGAACATGGCAGCATACTCGAGGAAGCCGGTAAGCTCTGCGTCCTCGACGCCAGCCTTCTTCGCCAAACTCTGCCAGTCGCCGTTGCAATCTTTGTGCAGGGTCAGAATCAAATCGTAGATGGGCTCCGACTCGGGGGATATTTGTCGGAGAACAATTCGTGTGCCTGCAAAGCAAGCTCTATGAAACGTGATGAGCGACGACGTGGTCTTTTGAACAAGCATGCAAGGGCTTTTGTGCATAATGTATAACCTACTTGCTAATAAAGTGAGCATAACGCTTCTGCTTGTCACTCAAAGGCTCAAAATGCTTCTCAATCTCCAGCCTGACGACGGACGGCGGCTGGTCGGCGAGAAAATGCTTCAGATCGCCAGAATCCATGCTGGAAGAAAATGACCGTGTAATCGGGGATGCGACGGGAAGGACAATAGGGACAGGACGAGACGAACGGGCAGCTCGGGCAGCTCGGGCAGCGCGGAGAAGTTGAGACGGGTGCCAGGTCGTTGACGTAGTCGAGAGAAGCGGTCGCAAGGACGATAACCTTCCTAGGACAGTCAGGGATGTGAGGGACATGAGAGAGGTCAGGTCGCTTGTTGGAGACGGACCGGCGCATGCAGCCGTTTGGGATCAATTATAAGAAAAAAAAAAAGGACTGGTCAACGAAGATTCGGCCTGATCTGGCGCTTTCCCCTCTTCTGCTACTGTCTGGCGGAATTTGCGGGATGCTGATAGAAGCAAAAGTGCCTGCACCTGCCTCAGGTCCTCTCCAGAACTCGGCTGGCCAGCCATTGTCATTGGCCGGTGGCAGCTTCCTTCCCGAGACAGGGAAGGCACAGACCGGCCCAAGCATGGACTTTTCTGAACGATTCCAGCGCTCCTTCCTCAGTGACATGCCTATTGGGGCTAGACCACGAAGCTGGAGCACACACACATGAGCAATTGAGTTTGGCAGGGTCCTCGACTCCTTGCGTGGCTGGGTCACGTCGGTTTAAGCGTCATGTCAACTGGTAGGTACCTAGGTACTTTAAGTAGCAAGTACTTAATGGAAGAAGGATGATGAAGAGCATCAACAAGTATCATTGAACTCATCCTTGACGCAGTTGTTCTACAGAGAGACGTTGGAGCGGCGCCTGCGCTTCTGTCTGGCCGGAAACCCAGTGAGCCCAAGCTGCTCCTGTTTTGTCCAATGGCAGCGCACGGTGATATGTACCCCGCGGCGGGGCTGGCTACCATTAGGTTCTTTTTTTTTTTTTTTTTTTTTTTTTTTTTTTTTGGTGAATTGAACCAAATTGAATTTGTTTTGTTTTTCGCTTGACTACGACTTGATGAACATAATCACGCAGCCTCATTGCATCGATGTGACGTTTTTCGAGGAAGGAAAGACTGGGACCTGCGTGGCACCGTAGCAGCCATTTTCCGGCATACATATTTACTAGGCACGCTGAATGGCTGGTGTCCACCACTTCATTCTTGGACCCCACGCGTCCACCCCGATGATGGTCGATTTTGGCGGCTCTTGCTGTGCGATCTGGTGTTGATAATTGGTGATTTGGGAAACTAAAGGTTTGCATCGCAGTTGGAGGTCTGCTCGGCCCCGCCCGCCAGAGCCCACGTGAGGGTCTTCATGGGTGTTTTTCCCACGAGAAGACGATTGCCGATGGCTAATGCTCAAGAGGAGGGGCACGATACACGATACTGATGGGAGATGACTGCGTCAGATGCAGTCAAACAAGGGCGCAGATGCGGGGCACTTGTCGAGACGTGCCATGAGATGAGCAAGTTTTACATTTTTTTTTTTCAATTTTTCAATTGACAATATGTGATGCAACTGGCAGCTCCATGTCTGATGACTTGACATTAGCCGAGGATGGGCTGGTCATCTCAGCAATTTGCCCTACGTGGCAACAGCCGCCGCGGCCAAGAACTGCGTGACACGTGGACGTTTGCATGCAGTATGTGTATGTCTTGATTACATCCTGGCAGAGACACTCTTTGCTTGCTTTGCTTGGACACATGTACACACATACATACATATGTATGCATGTATGGGATTGGAGCTGCTGGCCTGCACGGGCTGCTTCCGAAGAAGTGATTTGATGCATCAAGTGCCAGATGCGCGCGTAGAATGGCCATCTGGGTCGTGTCATTTGCTGCACCGTTCCTTACTGCATGCTACAGCAGCACATGCATGTATAATGTAGCCCACTTGTCGATGGACAGCAACGGCCAGGGGTGATGAAACTTGACCGTCAACGGAGGCCAGCTGGGACGGCACATGCATTGATCATGTCGGATGCTGTTCCGGAGTCCGGACGTCGATTCGCTCTTTGTAGTCACCAGCCTGCCTCTCAACCAAAACCCAACCAGACCGGGTGGAGGTTGAAGAAGAAGATGATGATGAGAATGCCGACGCATCGACTGGGCATGTGCATTGGGGACAGCAAAGTCCAAACATGGACTCATGGAGTGACATGCCCCCCCCCCCCTGGGATGAGACGGGGGGAAGCTACCCGGTGCTGCACTGCTGACAGCATCGTCCTTTGAGCCGTGAACAAGGTTGAACCTTGTTCAGGCTTGAAGAATTGAACCTTGCCTGTGTTTCCACTCGCGCTTCCACTCGCGCTTCCATGGCGGTTGCGGCCGTTTGTATTAAACCAGGCTTTGCGCTCTACTCTTTGGGCCATGTGCAAAGTGTGTACTTTTCTCTTTCACATCATTGACTCATTGTTGCCTCAGTCGCACTTGCCTCGTTCCTTCCAATACACGGTGCCTCCTGCCTCTTGAGGCTTGTGAGCCGAAAGAAGCCGCCAGCCAGCCAGCCATCATCGATCCTCTGGAGTCTGTCCGGTCAGTTCTCGATTCTCGACCCGTTGCTGTGCTTCAGATTTGCGGTAGGTCATTGCACCAAGAAAGACTACGAGGCCTTTGATTTTGCTGCTGTCGTCACTATCGTTGTTGCTGTTATTATTACTGTTACTGTTACTGTTACTGTTACTATTACTATCACTATTACTATTACTATTATTATTATTTCATCGTTATTCGTTCATTTTATTTGGCTTGCTCTGAATCATCGCGGCAAAGCTTAGGGCCATCTCGAGCTTCTGCGACAGAAAGGTCAAAGCATCCGGTTGCTCTACGACTTGCGCGCTCCCCGACCCAGCGGAGACGAAGCCGCATTGGTCCTTTTTGTCTGTTCGCTGGGCGCCAAATCAATGTCTTCGTCAGCATCTGCTGCTGCCGTGAGCGGCCATTCTCAGTCTCGTCAGCACCGGCCTCATCTGTGGTTGGTCACAGGCCCTGCAGGATGCGGCAAGACGACTGTGGCTGAGTACTTGGCCAACACACTCAACATTCCCTATGTTGAGGGCGACGCGGTATGTCACGGCATTGAACCGAAATGAGTACTGTGCCCCTTGCTTCCTGTGACAAAAGAAGGGGGAGAAAGGAGAGACCAGCGGAGAGACCAGAGGAGAGACCAGAGGAGAGAAAAAAAGAGAAAAAAAAAAAAAAAAAAAAAAAAAACCAATTGCTTCGCGCTGACAGGCTAAGGCAGTACCATCCCCAAGCCAACATTGACAAAATGAGCGCCGGCATCCCTTTGGATGACTCGGACCGCTGGGACTGGCTCACCGAACTACGCAGGCAGTCCAACAGTCGCATCCGCCATGGTGCAGATGGCGTCGTGGTCACTTGCTCCGCTCTCAAGCTCAAGTACCGCGATGTCATCCGGGTTGCTGCGTATTACGACCCATCCATCCTGATTCGCTTTATTTTCCTCAATGCCGCCCAAGAACTACTCTTGAAGCGCGTCGCTGAGCGAAAGGGTCACTACATGGGCGCCAACATGGTCAAAAGCCAGTTTGAAATCCTCGAGCGCCCCGCAGAGGATGAGACGGACGTCATCACCCTTGATGCCAGCCGGAGCCTAGACGAGGTCAAAGAGGATGTCCTCGCCAGAGTGAATGCCGTGCTCACGGCCGATCTCTAAATGGCGGATGCGACCAGAAAGCAGACGCCCTTGTGATACCTTTGCCTGACCACTAATGGACTGTGCCGGTCTTGTTTGCTGCTTTTCATGCGCAGGAGATCTTGACGCATAACTGGAACATGTTCTGGCTTTTATATTTTGCTCATCATTGTCGGGCTTCTGCGCATAGCCGCTTTTTTTTTTTTTTTTTTTTTTTTTTTTTTTTTTTTTTTGGTTATCTTGCTTATCCGTCTATTCCGTTTTTATGCTTTTTTTTTTTGGATTCACATCTCACGACGGAAAACACGTGGCGTTCTTCAAGTATCCAATCTCTTTCTAGAAGTGAGCGTCGACTGGCTATAGGGCACTCTACAAGTGCGGCATCTCCCAAAATTACACACAGCGATAGAGGAAACTTATTTATCAATAATTTTGATTATTGTACTGGACAAGATTCATAGCATGGCAAAAATGATGACTTTGATTCATCACTTCTGTGAACTGTCGGCATGAGATGACATGAGACACAAAGGGAGTACAAGGTGCAAGGCACTCGTGACCATGTCTGCCATGGCTGATTCATCAGCACAAGTCACAATCCCCTTGGGAATACAGCATTTGTGACACATTTATGACAGAATGCTATAAGTGAATTCGGATCAGGAGATGAATGAATTTATATATGCATGTATACATACGTACATATATATATATAATGTAAAAGTTCGGCGATGCGCCTCTGTGACTTGAGATGAATGAAATCATAAAAAAAGGAAGGAAAATATAAAATATTCAAACGCCAACTATTGTTCCTTGCCTACATGGCAGCGTAACTCCACATGACCGAACCAAATCCGCCATTGCGCAATCAATAATCGCTCGGGGCCAACCCAAAAGGCATCCTCATCGTATACATCACCTCATCGTCCTCCGACATTCCCCAACGCCCTTGCCTCCATTCTGCAAAAGCCCCCGCCTACCGCAAATGCATAATCATCATGTCCGGCTCCTCGACTACCCTCCTCACCACCTCGGCCGCCCTCGCCATCGTCGCCCCATCCACAACCCTATGATCGGCGCTCCAGCTGAAATTCACCACATGCCGCTTGACGATCCTGTCCGGGTCGTGCTCGTCAAACGCGGGCACAGTGCGCACGCGCCCGATGCCGAGGATGGAGACTTCCCTGTCCACGATGACGGGGCTGAGATAGGTGCCGCCAATGTTGCCAATGTTGGAGACGGTGATGGTGCCGCCGCGGAGGTCCTCGGGCGTGAGGCCGCTTGTGTGGGCTAGGTGCTGGAGGCGGAGCAGCTCGGTGGCGATGGAGAGGATGTTGCGGGACGAGACGTCTTTGATGACGGGGACGAGGAGGCCCTGCGGGGTGTCCATTGCGATGCCGATGTTGTGTTGGGAGCGCATGATGAGGTGGGGTTTGTTGGTGGTGGTGGTGTTGTCTGCGGCGGCGGTGGGTGTCTCGACGCGGGCGTTTAGAATGGGAAACTGGTGGAGGGCCATGGAGACGGCCTTGATGATGAAGGGGAGGTAGGAGAGCTTGGAGAGCTGCTGCTGCTGCTGCTGCTGCTGGTTGTCTTGCGTGGTCGTGGCGGCAGCGGTGGTGGTGCTCGCCTGGGAGAGGAGGACCTTGTTGAGCCGATTGCGCAGGGCGACGAGCTCGGTGAAATTAATCTCGTCCGTGTAGAGAAAATGCGGGATGGAGAGGGATCGCGTCATGCTCTTGAACATCATTTGCTGAGTGGGCGTGAGGGGTGTTTTGGTCTCGGTCTGGACACCAGGTGGTGATGGTGATGATGATGTAGCCGTAAACGCCGCTGCTGGTATTGGCATTGCACCACCCAAGCTCTGGCCTTCTTCTCTGCCCTTGACAAACCTGTAAATGTCCTCCTTGAGGACTCTGCCGTCCCTGCCGCTGCCGTCAATGTCGTTGATGTCCACGTCGAGCTCCTTGGAGAGATGCCGCACCGCCGGCGTGGCCAGCGACGCCATCTTGCCTTTGGGTTTCGCGACCGGCGCGGGCGTGCTGCTGCTGTTCCTCACCGTACTGAGGTTCGGTGTCGTGCTATTCTGGGGTTCTGAGAGCGTTGACGACGACGACGACGATGGTGATGATGGCGTCAATGCTGATTTTTGCTGCTGCTGACTTGGCCCCAACGGAGCAGCAGCAGCAGCAGCAGCAGCAGCAGCAGCAGCAGCAGGAGGAGGAGGAGGAGGAGGAGGAGGAGGAGGAGGAGGAGGAGGAGGAGCTGCGGGCTCAGCACCGCCCTCAATGTCAATGTCGACAAACGGCCTGCCCACCTTGGCCATTTCACCCGCGTCATAGTACAGCTTCTTGACCGTGCCCGTGAAGCGACTGGTGATTTCCACGGAGGCCTTGTCGCTCTGGACCTCGCATAGGGGGGAGAATTCCTCGACCCGCGCGCCTGGTTCGACGAACCATTGGATGACTTCGCACTCGACGATGCCTGTGTATATTCGGCCGAATTAGAGGGAGCAAAA